>JAOEHY010035929.1:7097-34894 GCA_025447955.1 Psilopsiagon aurifrons
AGCAAAACCTACACTGTAATAAAACTGCACACTCTCCTATCCCATTCCTCTGCCTCTGCTCCACTTCAGGGGGCAACTGAATACAAAAGGCAAGTGACAGGGTTACGGATTTTCTCCTTTCCTTTGTAAAGCTTAAAATCCTTCAGAAATTCCCTAATTTCATTTTTCTCACCCATTTTAGCCATATGCTATTTACATGCCAGATGGGTTTTCCCCAAGCTCTCACACCACTAAGAAAACTGCAGCATTTTTTGTTAATTTATCACTGTATTAAAATATAAGTGAACCATACAGAGATAAAATGAATTATAGGTATACCTCCCATACATTCTGTACATCAGGCTAAGCAAAAGCTGTGTTGTGTTAACTGTCAAGCTGAGAAATAGCTGACATTTGTTATTTTAATTAATAGTTTACTTTGCTGAAATAAGCTTCTATGAGAAGCTATGGCTTTTATTAAACCTTCACTACAGCATTATTTTCACAGATTGGGAGGCAAAAACTAATTTTCAAAACCACTTTGCCCTACAAGGTCACCACCAACAGCCTGAACGCACATGTCAAGGAGACATCTGTTCCAGAGATACCAATCAATGTTAAATGTGCATTATTTCAGAAATTTAAGATACTTTTTGTTGAAAAAGATGCTTATTCAGTAATTATGAAGTTTTTAACTGTGTTCAGTAGCAAAGATTTTTATTCCCTGCAGATTTTTTTAGTATTTCATAACTGCCACCCTGAATTTTTAGACCTCAGCATTTGTTTTAGAAATCACAGCAAAGAACACCTATGAATATAGACAGACAAGCTGTCTGTCAATGATGTAATCATTATACAATTACACAGTAAGTTTATACATTTTCTTTGCCCAAATATTCTGAGGTCATCAATGAGACCAGAGAGTTTCTCATTTCTCTTTTGTATGAAAAGAACAATCTTATTATCAACTAAGCAAATTTATTCTATTCCCAGTCAGTGCAAGTATGCTCGGCAAAAGAGAAAACTTTCTGGTACACCGACCCAGTGATTCTCTGGATGTAGTTAAGTTAGAAGTTTCACAGGCTGTACTGTCACTGGTTTCAGAAGAGCTCATGTGTAAAGCAGACACTGTGTTCTGGAGAGCCAGACCTTTTCTTCTGATTCTTAAACTACTTGAAGACTGTAAAGCAGGATTCTGTTAGAAACAGCATAATCTTTTTTTCTTTTTTTGACATCAGCGTATGAAGATCAATAAATCGATACCTATGAATTATATTTCACTTAACTTTTTTCTTTTTTTTTTTATTGAGGTCTAGCCTTACAGTGAATAAAACCTGTGCTTTCAGGATTGATCTGTTGCTTCATATTAATGGAAAGATTCCCATTGACTTCAAGCTCTCAGCACTAGAAATAACAAGGCTGAATCTTTATGACTATGTAGTGTAACTGCAGGCAGATAATAGCTCGCTCTGCCTCCACTCTGAAGTGATTAAAAGTTCCATTGTCTAGATTGAAATAGACCTGTTGGGTTTTATTATTATTATTATTTGTTGCTATTTACATGCTATGCTTTGAATTTTAGAAGATGGAAAGCTTTGCTCATCACTTAGATATTTTGGGGTTATTTTTTGAAGAAAACAGAATTCTTTTTTTGCTGTTCAAAAGTATAGTAGTAAAGCTGTTATTGTCAACTTTGGTCTTAAGGATCCAAGAGCAACACAGGTTATGGAGAGAAAGAAAATAATTACACCTATAATTCTTCATAATGCACCTTTCAGTAAATAGGTATTTCTCAGCAGGTATTACCCTATTCCCATTTCTGAAGGAATTCTGAGTTTAAGGAGCAAGCCAGATGTTGCAAATTGCATGGCTGACCTGTAACTACAGAAGCTACCCTCGTGTAGCTTCTGTAGCATCCCCACTGCACACGTTCATGGATGAATTGCACTAGTGACAGGTCTGATTTTGTTTCTGCAGGAGTCAGCTATACTGTCCCACCTCAGGCCTGAACCTGCTGCAGCTTAATCAAGTATTTGCTGAGCCCTAGGCCATAACCTGCTGCTGCTGCCTTCATCTTTTATTTGATAACTGCCTGATGCCACCTGTCTACCTCACATGATACAGCAATTGGAACCAGATTGTCTCCACCACACAGAATGCTGGAAATTAATGTTCTTCCAGTGTGTTTATAACTCCACTGATATAACAAGAAGATATTTTCTCTTGGAACTGAAGGAGCACAAAACCACTCCCATCACAGTTCAAATGAAACAAATTGCAATTCAGGTATCTCTGTAAAGGTAGAAAGATTGGGTTTGCAGCATATTAGGAGAGAGTCAAACAGCAAAGTTACATGCAACCCAGGGACATTCGAGCCATGGGATCTCCTTCCTGACAAAACTGTGTGATAATAAAATGATTCCTCATCATAATCTAATTTATCAAAAGCTGTTCTTACTGTGCGGCACCAACACAAAAAGAGATCCTCAGAAGCAAGCAGGATCAAGAGCAAAGCCTTGCTGAACCCCAGCAAATCATCTGTATTGACCTCATCACCATAAAACTAATGTACCAAAGGAAGCTTGCAACCCTGATCAACTGGCCAGCTCAAAGAGTTTTAACGAACAGGAATGCAATTAGTCTCTAATTAGTTTCTACAACCTACATCCTATGATTTTCCATAAATACTGCTTATTATAATCTTCATTATTGCAAAAAACGTGGGTTTTTTTGTTTTACAAGAATAAGTTAGGATTATTTTACATTAACAATGTCAAATGATGTTTTATTTAAATTTCCACATAATATTATCACTACTTACACACAAACACTGCATTGCTGTCTATTCATATATAGTATTAAAAAGTAAAAATAGAATAATAATGAAAATTATAAAGATAAAACAAAAATTTCAGTGACTTTTATCAATTGTAGGTCTAAATTTGAAATCTGGGATGGTCTTTAAATAAATAAGAGTAATAAAAGGGTTTATAATGCAGGGAAATCATTACTTCAGCCTTTTATCTTTGTTTGGTTAGGGAACAACAATATATACATTTATTGCCTATTAACATCTGCCAACAACAAAACAAGATGAAATCAATAAATTTTATAAGGTATATAAAAAAATTTATTGAAGCCGTGTCATTCATTTTCAGTTCCTGGCAGTTTATGAAAATTCAAACTGTACATCATTGCTTAGCAATAATCCCAAATACTGGGAAATAAATATTACAAACCAGCGCTAAAGGAAAAGATAAATCTAATAGCAAGTAATTCTGACATCTGCTTTTAACTGCATTTTTGTATAATTGCTGTGTACTTTCCAATATGATAAAAAGCAATATACAGCATATAACCTTTTTAATATAGACAGGCATTCATCTTTGAAGCTTTCCTAAGAGGTAACAGAGTGGTAAATAGCAGTACATAGATACAAGGTACATAGATGCTTACAAGGTAACATTCAAACTGCATGCAGGGAAACAAGCAACCCTTGAAGGGTTAATCGCATGTATTTTTAAAGAAAAAATATTTACTGGTTTTGTTTCATCCAGTTCTATCATTAATAATGCAACTCTGCTTTGTTTACATATTTCTTACAAGTCACCTGGGCTTTATTCTCCTTCCTGTCTCCTCTCCACCCTACATTTCTAAGCTCATTTGTTTTGGGGGAAAAAAAAATACACACTACCCAACAACACAATATTAGGAACTTTTATGGCTAAGAACTATTAGGATGAAATGTAACAGATATTAAACATAGGGAAGTTGTTAAAAATGTGCTAACACAAGTGAAATCCTAAAAAACCAAGGTGTGTGAGAAGCATATAAAATTTTACGCATGTCCTTCAAAAAGTTTAATACATAGTCAGGTCACATTATTACACATCAAATTCTCTAGGTCTCTAGCTGCCAGTAGCAATTATCTGTAAGAGAACATATTTTCCCTCGTGACTAGCTATCGGGAATTTTTGACTATACCTAAGCATAGCCTTGAGCAAAACTCCTACGGGGCATATTTGGAATAGAGTATTTCATTTGGATGAAATATTACGGTTTCCATGCAATATGTCTGTCTATATACATCTGTTTCAACATATTGATCTGTTTATCTGTTTACTTTAATTACATGAAATAGTTGTATTAAAATGTAAATAGTTCTGAATCTGTGTATTTCTGTGCAGAGTTTTAGAAAGTATGGCTTCCTGGCTCCTGAGGCTGTCGCCTGCAACAATGCATCCCGCACCACCAGCTCCCACCAGGCTGGGCTGCTGGGGGGGACCCCAGGGCTTGGCCCTGGGGCTGCATTGCTGCACCCCTCAGCTGGCTCAAAGACCCCTCACGCTGCATCAGCTGAGGGAAATGGGACATGACGGTGCTTGTTGCGGCAGAATTGATGATCACACATGCAACCAGGCAGGGGTGGGGGGTAAAGAACAAAAACACAACCTGCAAGGGTGAAATCTGCAAGGAAAAGGAGCAAATTCCACCACTGCAGAGGGAATGTAAAGTCCTATAATTGATCTTTAAAAATGTATGAGTTAATCCAGCTTGCTAGAGGGCTTTAAACAGTGCCGGCTGCGGTGGTTTACAAAGCTCTGCATACCATGGGATCTAGTTTGCTACCACAGGTTTTCACACTAGTTTCCATTTTCACTGTGCACTAGGCAGAAGTGTGTTCTGAGGTTTTCTAGAAATATGGTGCCTATAAAAAGCACAGGAAGAGAAAATTGTGTAGCTGGATGATATTGGTCCCACAGCATACAAGAACCACTGGACTCCGCTAATAAGAAACACAAAACAAGTGTGTAGTAAACCTACTAATGAATGAGATGAATTTAATTTCTATCTTGTGAATACAGGTGCAGCCACCTGCTTTCAACTGAGATTATGTTGGTTTCAGTTTCGTACAGGCTGGGGCTCAACTGCACATTAACTGTAAGAACAATTACTTGGTCTCATACTACACCCACCTAAATCTACAATAATCTTTCCATTTTTTAGAAGCAGTCAGATCAAATCCTTTACATTTATGCATTATGCATGTGTATTTATTGTATAACCACATTTAAATATATGACAACATAGCTGTAAAAATTAAGAGAATATTATTCAAAGAGAGAGAGTAAACTTTATCAGAAGGCTAGTGAAAAATTCCTAACAGCAACAGACAATCACTAATTTTCATCAGCACAGCAGTTTGAATAAATGCAGGAGCAACCATAGCAAAGACTTTGATAGCTTTTAAATGCACTTCTATTACTATACTTCTATTACAGCAAAAGAAAACAGCATTACAGTTTTGACAAATGAAATATTCTGTGAGTCTTTATAGCCCTGCTAGAACAAGAGTTCATACTTTCAAATGACCATGAGACATCTGAAAAAGCAAAAAAGCAGAAATTCTCATCTCTCCTCTTAATAATACATTTGCAGCCTTAAATGGTGTTCTTCCTTCCTGGATTTTTCCAAATCTATCCTATTTATCTGATTGGATTTCTGTTCCATCTTTCCACATATAACAGCTAATTAGTACCCCCTGATGAGAAACAGTCCACCGATGGAAAAAGCAGTTGGATAAGATCTACATTAACAAATGTAATTCATTTAATATCATTTGTACTGCTGCATTATTAATAATACATAATTACCCTGCACAGGCTGCAAGGGGGAAGAATAAAATCATTCATTAATTTCTTGGCCTTTACAAAAAGAGTAGTATATTTGCCAGGGAAAAAAAAAAAAAGGCTAAAAGTCTTGGACTTAGAGGCTGCCATTCATCAGCTTTGCATGTCACACTAAAATATTAACTTTTTTGCATGGAACGTACTGCTGTATTCAAATGAGATCCTTACACTAGCCCAAGATATGATGTGCCATGCTCCTGCTGGAACCCTAACTTGTTATTCTGAAAGCGCTGAAAAAAGAAACATGACAGCCGACTTCTGAAAGTAGAGATTTCCAGACAGCTACCAAGGGATCTTTTCAATGCATACAAATTCCAGGACAAAAAAACAAACTCACATAGAATTTCCTATGACCTACACTGGGCTATATTTGTTGCCCAATTTATAACTTATCTAATAATATATTTAGAGGGTTTTTTTCATTTACTTCAGGCTTTGCATACTGCAGGAAGCAAACACAGACCTGCCTTATTTTTGTCACTCCTCTTTAGTCCAAACTAGCATAATATTTTACACCAGTCACAGAATGATGTAAGAGCCTACTAAAATGCAGACTAAAAGTACATTTTAGGATACAGGATAAATTAATCCAAATGTGAGTAAAAAATCTGCTATTCTCACTCCAGTCTCAGTGTTGTGAAGTTGTTGTGTTTGCCTGAAGAACTGATACTTTTGATTTCTGACCCTCTCTGTAACTTTATCAGACATACCAAGCTATTCTGCATAACCACCCTTTCTAGAACTCTCATGTTCTTTGAGAAAGAGAGAGAGAAAAAAAAAAAGAGAGCATGCTAAATAAAACCCAGAACTATGTCTCTATATTTTTCCTGGAAGCAAGAGTCCAGTTGTCTACTACTGCTGTAATACACATGCCTGCATTTATTAGAGGGGTAAGGTTCATGTCTCTAAAGCACTTTCCCTCTTACCAGACGTGGGAGAGATGAGGCAGGGACACATGAAACATCTGACCCTTTTTTTTCAGTAAGATTTTGGATCACAATCTGCCTTGCTCTCAGAAATGCTTAGCTCAGCAGAGAGAGTACCTCAGAAATTTTGGGGAGTATGCCTAGTACTTTCTACATACTTCCTAGAATAGACTGTGATTTAAAGACACAGTTCAGCTGTGTCAAAGTACTCTTCTGTAGGATACCATGTTCAGATTTAGAAAGGGCTACAAAACTGAATGCACTGCTGGAGTTGCTGGATGGGAAGTGCCATCTCCAGGTCTAGGCACAACTGGGACCCACCAGCTCAAATATGTTCAGCTCAGGAGCATAAATGAAAATGCAAAATATTACCAATGGATCAAAACACAGTGGTATGCTAGCACTGAAACAAAGCATGGAAGAAGAAAAAAAATAAATAAAAGCTCTGCATGTGAAAGGCAAGCTATTAAAAAAAACTAAAAAAAACCCACACACACTAAAAAAATGAAGAAAGAGAACATTAAAATGAACGCACAAGACAGAAAGCAGAGTCTGACAGATACCACTAAAATCAGAGATTTTCCAGGTACAAGACAGGCTGAGTTCAGAAGGCAGTTGAGCTGTTCCTGAGGAGAGGGGGGAAAGGTTCATTTTGTATGAATTGAATTAACATACCTGCATGACGGAGGATGTGGGAGAAAGGCCCAGCCCAATTAAAGATGATCAGCAGGAAAAAAACAGAGTACAGTGAATAGCTGTTTGTCCCACTCAGTTAACCACAGAAAAGAACAGGAGTCGTTGTGTCTGCACTACTGTAACAGAGGGGATAATTTTGATTCGGGTTGTTAAATGTTACAGATTATTTAGCAGAATGCTTAGAAACACACTGCCAAGCAAAATGTTACAGTGAAGCTGCTTCCTAAAGGGATGACCTAACAGTGGACACAAGGTCACCTGAAACTGTTTCTATCATTTGGTACAAGCCTGAGGGAAAAAAAATCATACAACAAACTTCTAATATTGAATTGTAGCCGAAGGAAGTGTGGGGGTCACGCTTTATGCTGAGAAGTCAGGACATGGCTCTCCTCAGGTCCCCAGTTGGAAATGAGACATGCAGAAGAGAAGACCATATAGCAACAGCAAGGAGTTGAATACATCTGGACTCAGCAAAAGTTACACAGCCAAAATTATAATGCTTAGAGACTAACTTAAAAGTGAATAGCCTTCTGTCTGTCTGAACAGTCTGACAGTGCTGAGGAGGGAAACTTAACCCACCCTCTGGAGGTACTGCAGACCCTTGCAACACCTGCATCCTTTTCAGATCTCCTCCATCCCCCCCTGGGAAAAAATACCAAACCAAAAAAATTCCAAAGCCTCTCACCTAACAGAGAGACAGCCAACAAGAAAACCCTGCAAGAAAGTAGAAGATCCTTTTAAAGGACTTAAAAGATGTATTTCCAAAAGTCAAAATGCAGTGAAGCACAGCAATAGAGACCAACTTGAAGTCTGGAGTATAAAACACATTCCAGAAAGATTGGAACTGTTTGAAATGAAATGGTTTGTTTGGTTGAGTTCTCAAGCTACTTATTCTAATTCTATATAGTGTGAGCAATCCTAAAGGCTTCAAGTGATTATGTGTTTTAGAAAAAACAGTATTTACTAACATATGATCAAACAGGACTTTCAGGATTGTTCTGATTACTGTGTGTCTTATTATGGTCTTGGTTTTGTGTTTTTTTCTAAAAATCACAACATTAAGGCATGTTCCTCATCTGGTTTTCACACAAAGCTACACAGTGACGTGTGTGTCTATAGCTATGCTTTAAATTAATGAAGCCATATGGTCTGAAATCTCCAAACTAAGAATACTCTACATGCAGAGCCTGTGAATTCTGAATTATTTGAAAGCCATTATCTGACCGATACAACAAATGAAAAAGTTATATCTTATTAAATAGTGTAGGAATCAGCAGTGCATGCTTCATCTTTGATTTTGAGAAGTCACAAAATGCCATTATATCCCAAGTATTTTCTCAAAATGTATTCAACTGAGTATATTCTATATATGTTCAATATTAATAATATATATTTAAATAAATATAAAAAAAAATCTAGATAAATAATGCAATTTTAAAGGACCAGAAAAGACTTCTAATCTATTTTAAGGCATACAATACAACTGAATTCAACTTCATCCTAAGTAGTGCTCACTGCCAGTGTTTCACTGTATTTACTATTGGATGCCACACTGATGATCTATCACAATATAAAATAGATGGCAACAAATAAGAAAAGCTAGAAAACAAGACAACTAACATAAAATGAAGGAGAGCCAACACACAACAGAGGACATTAACTTGATAATCAGTCAAATTTCCCCTCAATATAAATGTCCTGTAACTAATCCATCATGATTTACACATGTCACTAAAAGCTGTGAGAAGAGGAGCCTGACAGTACCTTCATCAACATAAGCTGCTGGCTCAAGACAAGCAGTTTCCAGGCATCAGAAGCTTTTTTTCCTCACTGGGTATTCTAACATAGCTGGGTATTCCTTCCCAGTTTCATTCAAGGGTTAGAGACTTCTGTTCTGCTCAACCCACTTGCTGTACATGATGATTAGGAATTCCTGGAGAGAGGAAGCTTACAGGATAAATTCAGAGAAGCTGAAAATGTAACTAATTTTTATCTACTTGATTAAATATTCCAGAAGAATATTCAAAGTATTCACAGTTATTACCTACTCCCTAATGATCAGAGATGTTTTAGAAGTAATTCAGGGGGTGGGGAGGGAGGAAAGAGGTTACCACAATTCAGGAGTTCTTTCCGCCTCCTTTAATCAAGAAAAGATGGAAAGAGAAAGACAGAAGTCATTCAGCAATTTGTCGTTCTCTAATTCTTCTCCTCACCAGTCTGTCCTGAATGCCATGTGGGGTTTTCTTGGGTTTTTTTAAGATTTCTACAATGTTTAGGTTCAGACAGACTGTGTGAAACTGAAGCACACAGACCTCATAAGCATGCAGCTTAATGATTCAGATCCTCTTGAGAAACTGGGCATGTTTATTTCTACAAATGATACACTAGCATCCAGAGCTTGACAGAGGCAGCTTTAATAAATTAATATTAAACACTACGTGAGTAACACCTTTCCATACCTCTCCTCCAGATAAAGCTGAACACTGTATCACATCCCACCTCACCACTCAGCCTTGGCTTCCACGACAAAAGAGAGACTGCAGTCATTGCTAGCACATCCATATTGATGGGGTTTTTGGCAATCCATGCTGACCTCTTAGTAACGACTATATTACAGCCCTGTCTGCCAATGAACTACTGTTTGCACTAAGACATATAATTTGTTTCCTTCATTACAACTGTTGTTAGCGGTATACACCAGCAGTAAGACACTGCTGAAGACACTGCAAGGAGTAATGTAGCAATCTGTCCTACATGGATGTGTATGGTAGAGATTTGCTGACCCCACAGACCCAGTCTCTGAGCTATCATCTGTAAGTCACTGTAACAAGTTTCTTCATCTTGCCTTCACTGAGATACTAATTCCTGTCTTTGTTAACTGAAAATGCTTTACACCTGAGATTTTGTTTCTCTAAAACCAGACGGAAGAAAAGGAATACAAGACCTAAAATTGCATTAATGAAATTAAGTCCCCTAACACATACTGCAAAGCATTCACACCATGAAGTCGAAGCTTGTGTACATTTGGTCATGTTTTTTAATTTGTGCATTAGCCAACTGGGATAACAGTATTTTAATGCCCTTGAAGTGAAAACATTTTTTTACTTAAAATTTTTAAAGCTGTCACATATCTAAACCATGGATGAGACATGGTCGCTCCATTTCTTTTCCTTCCTACCAAAGGCAGGCACGGTGCTTTGTGCTCCATCTGCCTCCAGCAGCTCCCTGCTTCTCCTCTCCTGGCTTATCAGGACCTAGCAACAGCAAGCTTCCTACTTGCTACAGGCTCAGACCAGGACTTGTAACTCTATCCCATTAAAATACACCATCTTTTCACCAGGCAAACTATCACATGGAAATATTTTAAAAGTGGGATCTTTTTATTACATATATATATTTTTTTTTTTAAAGAGGAGGCCAAAATTCACTGAAGTTTGCATATAATGAAAATATTTCAACAAGTGAAGCATAACAATGCAATATTAAGTCTAATATTGGTGACATTTTGCGGATCTTGTTAAAAAGTAGGAGCAGGCTTTATTTGAACTTTGTTGCCCTTATATTAAGATTTCTTTTTTAGAATTAATTTATTTCCTTGTAGTTCTCATTATGTTTTTTCTTGCATTCATGGAATAGTGGAGCATTTCTCTAACTAATTTAACACCTGTAAATTCCCATGGCTGCTAATGAAAGACTGTGTAGACTACCAGATAAATTTCTAATTCATATTTCAAAGGTTGTGAGTTCAAATCCTATTAAGGTTGTACTTATTAATGTTTCTATTAACTCTTTTCCATATCTGAAGTTATAGATTGAATATTTACAGGTTTTCTAAAGAAGACATGGCTGTTCCAAAATATCACACAGAGAGAGGACAAGGAAGGAGAGGGAAACAAACTTAGTAAAGGGGCAGTTCATATGCAACATCTGCACTTTTCAAAAGGATAATGTCATTCTTGCAATTAAAGGCAAAAAACACTGAACTACACGTCTTGAATCCTTTAAGTAAAAATAAATTCTGGCATATATGAAATGGTGAAAATCCATAGTTTCTTCCATATAGTTCCACTGCATTGACTGAAGCTTTGGCTTCCATTCCTGCCTTTCCAATGCACTTTTCTTTCCAACATTCATCATTTAACCTCCCACTGCCTCAGTTTATTCATCTGTAAAAAGGATGCAATACTTATTGACCTCCTAGTTTAATAATCCTTAATCCTTTGCACATGCATAGCTATTTCCATTAGAATTTTAAAATTAATAAATTAAATGCAACTCCAATGGGATTTTGTCAGATTTAATTCATTAGTTATGAGATTCTTAATGGAACAGTGATAGATGTTCAAAGGATTAATTATAGCTAAAAAACAAGCACTTAGAAAACTATTTAGCTATATCAAAAATAATATATCTCTAGAAATAACCCTACCCGATGAGACCAGGAGCTAAGCAACCTCTAATATTGCCCTTGACTGACATGTCTTTAAAGGCAGCAGCATTCTGGAACAATGCTCTAATTTATGCTGACACAGTATCTACATGTGTTATCATAAATAATTATGCAAAAGGTTGGAGGATATTCTTTTTAATATATTGTTTTGCATATTTGATAACATCTGAGGAGCTGTATTTTGAGCAGCCATTAAAGAAAATAATTTGAGATTCCCTTCTCATTTCTTGAATGGTAATTACTTTTTTCAAAAACAGATCATTTGTCAGAGTAACATCATGTATTCCCCCTGTATTTGCAATTTACAACTGTTCACTGTACTCTTACACTGACCTACAAGCCATAGAGCCAAAAAAGTGGGTTGCTATCTCTATTTGTTTCTGTAGTTTATTTTGCTTCTCAATCACTTCTTAATGAGTTTATAGCATATATTTTCAATTAATGCATGCAACATTCTATTGAAATGCCAAATAATCCATTTGGACCCAAAAATCTGCACCTATAGTTTACATGGGTTCAAAAATCCCACAAAAAAAAAAAAATTCAAAATACCCACAAGAATTTTTGAGCCTGAATCTGAATCATCTCTTAAAGATATTTGAGAAAAAGTGAACATATAAGCATCAGAAACACCTTTATTTACCTGGTAATTTAAAATGCAGCCTGTTCTCCAATTTGGCATTCTCCAAATTGATGCAAAACTGCTCAGACTTACTAGGCTCCAGTTCAGAGACAAAAATACCTATTTTCCCTACATATGCTATGATAGCATGAGTCACCAAAAACCCCAAAATGTACGGTTTCTGGTGGAAAGGCTTGTGAGCCTTTCTGACCCCTAACTGATAGTACCGTACGTCCTGATTCACAGGAGCCACTGAGCAAGGTCAGAAACTTTTTGACCAACTTCTTGCATTAATTTTAGCACTGCTTTGTACTGTGCCTCATGTTTGGGCCACGTTATACCTTTAGCCCAATGACAGCTGCAGACTGCAGCTTCCTGCCAGAATTTGCTTTGAAAAAGACTGACTGACAAGTACCCCTTTGTTCATTTTTTGGGAAAAAAATAATACATATATCTGAGGGTCATGCTCTTGGTATTTTCAGAGCTCTAAAAACTCTAGAGACGTAAGGCAGACAGAGCTGACTTCTTGCTGTTGATCACAAACTCCATCACAAGGAGAAAGAAGATTGAGGCCTTGATGTAGACTGTCAGGATTTATACCAAGGGGGGCTGTCTTCAAAAGAAGGCTGTGGATAAATAAAAAGCTGGATACCAGGCTCTTCAGACAGAGCATTAGAATCAAGGTGCATGTGCTGGGAAGCCCATCAATAGTATTTCTGCAACAACAACCTGCCAAGAAAACTAGGGAGGCTCTGAAAAATGAGTGAACAGGGAATGGGAGAAAGAGTTTGTTTATCCATATGGTAACAACATTCACACAGCTCCTAGTAACATGCAAGATGTAGTAATGTACTTGAGAGGAAATCATTTTAAAATATATTGTCTCCAAATTCTTATGATTCATACGAGCTTATAAAATCCTTAGGGCCAAATACCACAGTCCCTCCTCAGCCCTCATTCAAGGAAAATATGCTCAAAATCAATAGGAGTTTGCTTATATAAGGAAAAAGTGAAAACTAAGGATAAACTAGGGCTATGTTTCACAGTACACATGAAAATTATTTTGGCTGTTCAAAATACATCATAATAAAAAGATGCTGTCCCACTGATGACCGAGTCTTCAAAATCTGTACACATTTATTAATGTAACTGAACACAAACTTCAGCATATGTGCAAAACCAAAGTGTTTCTATCGCCTGGCTGCCAGTTTACACATCTGAATGCACTGGTCCATTCTGCTAAGTGTCCAGAAACCATCATTCCCCTACATTGCATGTGCTTTCTTGTTCACACAATTATATTGGAGTGTTTTGAGGAAAGACTATACGTGATGAGGATGAGACATTTTCTATGTTTTTTACAGTGCCTCTGCATAAAAATAACAGTCCGACCCATTTTATTTTTTATTTTACCTTCTAATAACACAATCTGGGATTTATTTTGGAAGATTTGAGTGCTTCAGAATAATTCATCTCTCACAAAAAACATTACCATGACAAATATTTAGCTATTACACAGGTCATGTTTAATTCATTTTACTAAGTAACAATGTTATTAGTACAGACGCTTATGAAAATAAGTAGGATTGGTTTATTATTTGTAAATAATCTCTAGTGAATTTTCCCAAATACGAAAAGAACAAAGACATTTCACAAAAGATGTAAATCACACATCAAATTATTAGTCATACTCTTTTCTTACTTTTACAACATGGAGACAGAAAAGTCTGCTCAGCATCAGACACTAACACAGATTTTAGGGTTTCCTGCATTTAATCAACTCTGTGGAGAAGTGTGAGCAGTGGATTTCAGCCAGTTCTACACCACTTCTCTCATTATATTTTCACTTCTTTCATTCACTTTAACTTACTCCACTCACTGATACCAAATTCTTGGTTTAGACTACAAAATGCAGGAACACAATAAACCAAACCTGCCCAAATTTTAGTAGAATGTGTACTACTGCTTCTCCTCTTCTATTATTTCCTCTTATTTTGTATTCATTCTTTACTCCACCCATTCGTCATCATTCTCTGCTCAGAGACACCATTGCAAACCTCTCCCCACCCAATCGCTTTCATACTTTAAATTTTCTTATGCTCTAACTTCCTCCTACCATCAGACCTATTTTCCAAACTGTTTCATGACACTTAAGGCTCTCCTTTCCTCTCTCTTTTCTCATCTTACCTCTTTTCCACTTTTTGCTCCTAACAGCATTTACATCTCCAGCGCCCACTTTCAGCACAGCACATTTATGAATTAGCTTTTTTTCCCCTCCTTATCTGTCTTTCACAATACCTATTCTCTCTCCTGTGCCCTGATCCTTCCCCTGCTGCGAAATTTGCCTATGAAGTGAGTCTTTCGCACCCTCTTTCTCCAAGATGTTTTCTGAAGACAAAGCAAGATTTCTCATCAGCCTCTTTGCTGACACATTAGTGCATCTCTCCCTCTTACTATGCAGCAGAACAGCCTGTGTGTGCATAATGGGGTATATATTCTAGCAGATTGCAAGGATGGTGGGTGTTAAAAATGCATAAATGTGTGTATATGTGCACGCTGGTATGTGTGGGTGCGCATATAGATGCCAATTGCCAGCTACATTCCTAGACTCTATGAATGACTGCAACATGCACCAGAACTTTATCGTTATTAAATTCTACTTCCAAATCATACTGTAAAAATATTTTGCCTTAAGCAAATTAAAGTAGATACAGAAACATCGTATGAAATACAAAATGTCTCCACCTGATATCCTTGAATCTGTTAGAGAATCTGAACTCAAACTAGAACACGGACAGTACGAGTGACAGGATTATTATATTTTTTTTATGTAATAAAAAAGAAATCAAAACTGCTGCATGATATGATATTCAAAGCAATTATTCTGCTACTGGACTGCAGAAGTTAGAGAAACTGCCTGTTGACATGGGCAGCTATGAGCACAGGAGACAAGAATCCATGGGAATGACATGAACTCTGGCTAAGAACAGAGGATAAAGGAACAACATCCAGATAATAGGCAAGGACAAGCATGCAAATGTTGAAAACTTCTCCTGAACCCCAGTGAATCTCTAAAGTGAGGAGCCCCATGGGTCTGATAATAGATGTGCTCTCTTTAGATGAACAAAATATATTTCAAATACTTAACTCACTCCTGGAACTAGATATGAGCACATACATACAACTTAACTTGGCAGTTCCTAGTGCACACCCATGAAAAAAGGTTTGTTCCATGAAGGGAAGTGTAATGAGACAGGAATCTCACATGTCATTTTCTAGATTCCTGAAGAAATTTCAAACAACACTCAAACTATCTCAGTTTCACAAATGAAATACAAACTTCTGACTGTCTGTTTTCCAGAAGCCTATTTTTTTCATATAATTTTTTTGCAGTGAAGCACCATGACTAAGGAGACTATGCCTGCTGCTAACCTCTCACCCCAAAATTCTGCTGTTGCCTTTTTATTCTTCTTTTACACCTGCTGTTTTTCAGTGCAGACTGATAACCTGGAGGTCATGTTAATCGTCATGTAGCAAGCCAACTGCATTTCATCTGACTTACTAATAAGAGAGGCACTTGAGTGCTACCGCGCCTCTGAAAGTACTACGTGGATGGTTCTCTGCACATGTGAGAGGTTGCGTTTCCTGTTCATTAGAAAGCAAAAGCATGCAGAAAAAATCTTTTTTTCAAATGTAATATAAGATGGGCTACTACATCATATATTAGCCCAGTAATATGTCGCTAACCACTGGCCATGACTGGCGCTGATTTGCTATCCCTTTGCTCCCCAAGAGCTTGGTAAAGCAAGTTCACTTCTCTGTGTATCTTGATTCGACAATCATTAAAACATGCAAGTTTTGAATACTCCGAGATTTAGAGGCTAAAAGTCTCAATTAGGCAAACAGCTTAAAAGTGCAAGAACAGTTTTACAGTTAGTATACACTCAAGTAAGCTGATTTTAATCTGCACTTAAAATTCAGGAAAAATCATTTCATCTCTCATGTAATGTATTTAGAAACATTTTTCTCTTTTCTGTTTCTCTGTCTCCCCACCTTCATAGAACAAAAAAAAAGGCAATGACACTCATTGCTGACACTCTTCAAGAATGATAAGAGTGATAACCAGAATTAAATGTAAACACAGGACATTGGCAGAATAATACCAAAGACAGGAATAATTTCATGAATCACCTCACATTTACCTACTCATCAGTTCTACAAACTGGAACATGCTCAGCTCTCTATATTGAATTAGAAGGACTTACTTATTTTCAAAAATAAAGAAAATACACATAAAGGTAAATGCAAACCTCTCCTTCACAAGATATATATATATATAGATATATATATATAAAATAGTGTTAATGCTTGGTGGCATTTTTTTTCATTACTGCAGCTGTGTGCTGCTGACTATATTCAATTTAGTCTTGTCACCCCACTTCAGTTCCACAGACATATAATTGTTATTACATTTTCATCAATACCTAATTTACTTTGAAAATATAACAGTCTCTGTCCATCCACCTCTACATAGGAAATTATTTCTGTTTCTTATCCACTATTGCTGCAATAATGAAATATCTCCAGAATTATTGTCAGATATGTTTCTTTTTTGAAATGACATCATTACACAGTGCCCCATGACAACCAGAGATGAAGAAAGAATAACTTTTCAGAAGTCATATTTCTCAATCAACACGGGCTTACAATTTTAATAGTGCCATCAGTCAGATGGACATAGAAGTGATTGTGTATTTCATAAGGTTCCAGAACTACCGTCAGCCAGGAGTTATGTGTCACATCCATACAGGAAAAACACTGGAAATATAAATTATTCTTCTGTCTTCTGTAATATATTTATACACTGACTCTATTGAGCAGCATATAATGAAGAGACTTGTGACTAACAGAAAAACAGCATGCTCAGTATGTGGAAAATGAGGCAGAAAAGTGTATTTTTGTCATTTTCAGCAGTAGGGAGACACCTAACTTTTCACCTACCAGTTTTCACCAGTTTTGTCAGAGCTGAACAACAGTTCAGGCCACCCAGCCTTGCTTCTTTGATCTTGAAGCCATCAGCAAAGTGTCTCAGCTCAGAGGATGGACACAGTGCAACTAAGACACACCGCAGGAACTGGAATCACTAAGTAATGTCACTACCACGGCCACTCGAAGATATAGTGCCTCAAGGCCAGCCAGCTGCTACACATAAAAGATGGAATCATCACATCCACTACTCCAATGTAGAGGGTGAGATGAATCTTGTCAGTTAGATGTTTTTATCCACTACGTGCATTTTGTAAGTTATTGCAACCAGAGATGAATGGTTATGAACTCTCTATGAAATGCAAGACTTAGTAATAATGGTGGTTAATGACTAGCTCGAGATGAGAGATGTTATAATTCTGATGGAGGTCTTGGCCTTTTCCAGAAGCTTCTCCTATATACTCTGTGCCTTTGAAAGAAATCACTAGCCTGTGCTCCGTAAAGAGTAGGCAGAAAGTGTCAAGTTTTCTGGAGGCAGCAATCTAAACCCTGCATTACATGATCAAATTCCTAAATCATTTCTATCTGTCCAGGACTTTGATCATACTGCATCACTCCATAACTGCTACAATGACCAGTGTCTCTCCTCTTTGTACACATTACTTATTTAGACTGTACACATTACTTTTTTAGACTACACAGAACAAATTGACAGGCCTATATATTGCAACATACAATCATTTCAAAATGAGCATCAAAACCATGAATAGAACTAGTATACAAGAAGAGCATCAGAATGCTACAAGCAGTGAAGATCCCTTGTAACTTCTCTGGCTTCTCAGAGGCATGATAGCTGAGTGGTGAATATTCCTTTATTTCATACTTAGAAAGTATAAAAAAAATATATTGTGCCTTGAAACCCATGATTGGATCATCTGTAGGAAGAAAACACAGAGTGTGCCTAATGCAGTTCTTTGCAGTTGCCTGCAGAAAAATGTTGCTTTTTTTTTCTTTTTAATGGAAGCATAGCAAGTTTTTTTTCTTCATCTTGTGCTTATCTAACACTGCCATTAAACTTGCAGATAATAAGTCTTCCATCTTCTTCTGTATGACAGAAATAAAGTCATCCCACTTCAGCACTGCTTTGAAACTATCCCTTCTGATGTGTCATCAAAGCAGTCCTGAACAGGATCTAAATGAGAGGGTTAAACGAGCTGCGATTCTGCCACGCTTCCTCCTCCCACCTGTTGAATCCCATGACCTATAAGTGAAAAAGCCACCCACATCTGTCCCTGCTCAAACTGCTCCTTGAGATTACTGCAGCTGCATTCAGGATGCAACAGTGGGATGCAGACCATAACAAATAGCACTGAGACAACAGCAGAACTAAGTGAAATTCAGAAAAGCAAACAACATAATTGGGGACAAGGTAACGGCTGTCTGGACAGTCAGAGCTACCTTCCTCAGTACACATCCACTGTAACTGACATACAACTGCTAAAGGTTGACCTGGCAGCAATTCATTTCATTAAAATATCACTGTTCTTAAATTAAGCCAAAAGGACCCCAGATCTATAATTTTTCTTCCACCTGAAGTATAATGCTGTTTTGGAAAACATCCCAGTCTCAAGTCTCCAGATTACTGAGAAATCCCAATCCATTAATACTCTTCCTTAGGAGTTAATTTCATCTCTATGTAAGTCCATAAAAGGGTTCTTACATGGAGGGCAACAGAGTTGAACTAAAGCTGTGCAAACTGTTCAAAGAGCCACATGAGCCTATATAAAACTCACCAGGTCTGAAGAGTGCACTAATAATTTGAACCAGCAGGGCTTTGCTCTAAATTTTATTGAGCCACGATACCTTCCATTAAAATCAGAAATGTAATATTGAGCGCTATCTGGAATTGTACACATTTCCAGAGGCTAATTATTTCACTTTTGTCTCCCCCAGTTCCCCTTCCAGGTTGAATGCTGTGGCTATTGCACAAAGCCACTGGTCTAAGTTTCATGGTTAGACTTCCGGAAGCCTAATTGGCTCCATATGACCAGCATGACGCCGGCTACAGCTAAGCAAAGAGTCTCTCTGTAGCTATTTACGAAAAGTAAAAGTTCTAAAAAACTCTTTCAAACACTAACACATTGTATTCTTGTCTCCCACTGCGACTGCCCCAAAGAGAACAGCCACCCGTCACAGCTTGCAGTGAGAACATCAGTCCTTTGGCTCAGCAGCAGAAGTCTGCGCTTTGGAGGAAGAGGTCTCAGGTTCACTCCCCTTGACAAAGCAATTATGGTGTTACAAACCTCAACAAGTTTCCACACAAAGTTTCAGTGCCTATTTGTGTAACCAGGGAGAAGGAGGTAACTCTGTTAACTCTTTATCTGGCAATCCTAAACAACCCTAGAATTGGGATTCAAATTTAAAACAAAGTATTCCTTACATGACTGTGTCATTTCATTCAGTTTTCAAGCCTACAGCAAATCCAATGGCAGAGGGCAATGAGACACTTGTTTCCAGCAATTCTTCTGTTAATAACTCTCCCTTAAAGTCTTTAACATATGCACCCCATTTTCTTGATTACATATGCAGTATGAGCACTTCATCAGCCAAAAACTGTTTATAAGCATGCAAGTTCCAACTTCATGCATACTGATGAAAACTTTTTGGATACACCGTTTATTTGGGGGAATGGCAGCTTCATCAATTCTCAACTTACATAAACCTGGTAACCATTGGACATGTATGAACAGATGCATAAAACAAGAGCAGCAGCAGAAGCAACTCCTTATATATAAAAAAATAAAATAAAAATGGAAAGATCTTCTTGGGAAGGGAAAAACTTTCACAGAAACACTAACCAGGCCAGGTAAAGCATGAAAGTCAGGGGATGAGCTTTGGCATATCATTCTTATTACTGCTATTTTTATTTAAATAGTTTGAAGTCAAATTGCAAGAACTTGCTCTATTAAAATGTAAGTTGAACTAAAAATTTTGATAAGAATTGAATCTTTTAGACAAAACAGGATCAAGGACCTGGAAATGCTGGTATTGATTTCAGTGATTACAAAATAAGATACCATTGAATTTGATGAGGGCAATTAGAGCAAAAAGATGCAAGACGTGAAAGAAATAAGAAAGATTAAAATTTAATAAGAACTGGATGACCTTAAGAACTCAAGAGAGATGAAATTGGATAATAAGATGTTATTAAGCTAAAAGCTTGAAAAATAATAATTAAAGATGACCATAACTGACAGATGACCCATGGCAAAGTTAAGCATGCTGTCCTGCAAAGTCATGGTGTCATGGACTTCCAGTATCTCTCTATCAGTGTAAGGCTTGCTTTAAAAATAAATAGACAAATAAAGGAAATTTGTTGGCAATATCGTTTGTTGACCATGGCCTGGCAGTAGACATTCAGCATTCTGTCTTGCCTCCTGAATATTTGGAAGCACAGACATAGGGATTTACGTTGCTTATTTTAAGGATAGAGCATTCAGCATCTGTTTAAAAGCACAAAATGACACTAGCAAACAGTTCGCGATCAAAGAAAAACCCAGCCATACTGTAGTGCAAAAATGACTTGAGAGTCGCCAATGAGGAATAAATAATTATGGAGAGTGATTAAATTCCCATCTTTGTTAGCACTTGGAAACTATTTTTTCCCCCACAGACATCTGAAACACTGAACTATCATGATTTTTCAGTTATTGTGAGGGTCTTCTTGTTGTTTTTTAATAAAGCCTTCCACTAACCTGAGCAACTGCTCATAGTTTTCTTCTGAACCAGGAATTTTGTTCCTTTGCACGCCCTACACCCTCCTGAGACACCATGAAAAGTAATGCTGAGAACTGGGCACAAGCAGCATATGTGCTAATCATCATGTTTTCCTTTCCCTTCACCATTCCAGAGGCAAATTTTCACTGTAAACCACAGAAAACCAGACTCCACTGTGTCTTCTTTCCTTCCACCCACAGTTTCACTTCAAGCCTCAGCTCACAGAAACATTTCGCAGAGAAAGAAAGGGGGGGGAAAAAAAGTGAAAAAGAAAAAAGAGAACCAACTTTTCCCAGTGCTTTTTTTTCCAGTTGATTGCTACTCCCTGGCACCAATTATAAGTAACTGCTTCACAGCTGAAACAAAGCAGCACAGTCAGCAAAATCACAGCCTCTCCATCCTCAAGCAATCAGAGAGACTGGTGCAAAGGAACAAAGGTGAGACCGACATCAGCCTAATAGGCCAAGGAGGAATATGCCCCTAGTTCTCCTCAGTCCAGGCAGCCTGGTTGGTCTGAATGTAAATTTGTGGTAAACAATTTCACTGCCTGTCTGATAAAGAACTGCAAACTCAGTAGACAGTACAAAACCACTGGGACAAGTAGGAATGCAGATCCTGCCACGCTGAAGCCAGTGTTAAAAGTAAAAGCATGTAATGACCTTGCTGCCCAGATGTAGTGAGGCACCTCTGGTCACTGGTCAGTAGTGACAGAGGTAACAGAAAACAAAGCCCATATTCGATGCATCTGCTTAATGACAGGAGACATCAAACAGCTGTCTGTACAAGCAACCTACTGGGAACTTGCAGTCTGCCTCAGTACCATACTTCACACCTTGATTCCTAGCTCTGGTCCCTGATCTTGCTTCCTTGCTTCTCAGCCCTCACTCCTCTTACATTTCTATAATCCTGTCCTCTGTCTTCTCTGCATTAAAGCTTATCCTTGGCTGGCCTGCTTGACCAGCTCTAGCACTGCATTCTGGCCTCTATCTCACTGCCTGCAGTCCTTGGCAGCTTCTCTGAGAGCTAAACAATTCCCTTGTTGTGGTTTAAGTTCAGCCAGCAATCCAGAACCATGCAGCCACTTGCTCACTCCACCCCCTTCCTCTCCCAGCTCCCAGAGGGATGGGGAGGAGAATCGAAAGAATGTAACTCCCACAGGCTGAGATAAGAACGGTCCAGTAACTGAGGTATAACACAAACCACTGCTGCTACCACCAATAATAATAATAAAGGAAATAACAAGGGAAGAGAATACAACCATTCACCACCCGCCCACCGATACCCAGCCCAACCTGAGCTGTGATCCAGCACTTCCAGGTAACTGCCCCCAGTTTATACAGTGGCCATGACGTGCTGTGGTATGGAATACCTCTTTGGTCAGTTTGGGTCAGGTGTCCTGTCTCTGCTTCCTCCCAGCTTCCCCTCCTCCCTGGCAGAGCATGAGGCTCAGAAAGTCCTTGGTCAGAATAAACATTACTGAGCAGCCACTGAAGACATTGGTGTTATCAGCACTGTTCCCAGGCCGAAAGTCAAAACCACAGCATCGCACCAGCTATTAAGAAGGAGAAAAATGACTGCTGCTGCTGAACCCAGGACATCCCTCAACCCTGAACTGATGTATTTTTTAATTACTGTGAGTCATTAATTATGACCCCAGAGCTGATTTGCTACTCCCTCGTCAGGCTGGTCTGCCTCAGAAGTACAGTCATCCTATCCAGGTGATGGAGAATTTGGTTCTTCAGGTCAGATTTTCTTTGAACTCCACTAGAAGTCAGCACCACAGCATAGGGGGTCTCCTCACATCTCTACTGCTTACAAGCCTTAGCAGAGAAGACAGCTTTATTAGGTTTGACTCAGTCGCCTGCACAGTGCTCAGTCCTGCTTGGTCAGGTTTAACTGGTAAGTACCACAGAAGGGGAACAAAGAAACATCATATAGATAGTTATGCATCATACAGAAAGCAGCTCAGCTCACTTTGATATCACACCCTGCTAAGTGATGGCAAGTGATTTAGGGGTTTAGCAGTAATTTTGGATACAGTTTTTTGCACAGATCACCACAGAAGTGCCTGTCCTTACCATTAAGTAATGTCCCTGGCTGATCTAGTAACAGTATTAGTAGATGCCAAAGTGGATTATATTTACCTATTTATCTGTATTCATAATGAAGTGATATGTGGTCTGCCTTAAAAGGGTGTGAAAAATAATAACCAGTACACAGCCAGAGTTATAGCACAAGCATGACGTCTGCGTAGGGCATCAGCCTGGTGCAGGCAGTAAAGTCTCAAATGCGAAATTCCCTTCTGCTCCCATAGCAGGACAGGTCTCCTTCAAGCTGGCTCAGAGGCAGCAGCAGGACACAGGCTTCTTGGAAACATGTTACATATCACCAATGAAGGGACACTGATCTGTTGGTACCCCTCAGCCGTCACTACTAATGCCGCTTCCTGGAAGCATTTTGCTACACTAAAGGGAAGAAGGAACTGACAGAGCAGGATAAAAATCTCATGAGCAGATGTGGGTGAATAACCACTACTAGAGAAGGATACAGCACACCATGCAAATAAAGAAACTTTGAAGCCATTTGTGACAAAATTATAGTCAAGGCATTTTCAAACAAAAAAGTGATCTGGGAAATCTAATTTTAACAATTTAAATTTAATTTAAGCTCACCATGACCCGGCAGTTCGCACTCAAAGCCCAGAAACCATCCATGTCCTGGGCTGCATCAAATGGAGCATGACCAGCAGGTTGAGGGAGGGAATTCTCCCTCTCTACTCTGCTTTTGCAAGACCCTCCGTCCATAGTCCTGTGTCCAACTCTGGGGCCCCCAACACAAGAGGGATGTGGAGCTGCTCAAGCAGCTCCAGAGGTGGCCACAAAGATGATTAGCGGCCTGCAGCAGTTCTGCTATGGAGACAGGCTGAGACACCCGGGCTTGTTCAGCCTGGAGAAGACTTTGCAAGTCTTTGTCTCATTCACTTTCTATTTATACGTTGACCTTGCTGAATTTCCTTATTCTCTCTGCTAAAAAACAGTACTAGCTGTGAATGGCTACAAACTGTAGAACTCCCCCTTACCCCCCAAAAAGAAACCCGTTCCTCATTTCCTTGTTGAGCACTCTAGCAGACATGGACACCACCTGCACCACTCACTGATTTGCATGTACATAATTTTCTTACAATCCTCCCCCAAATTTAAGACAGAAACATAGATAAAGCATATCAAAGACATGCCCACTGACCATCTCCATGAGCAGAAGTTCAGGGATGATGATCCAGAAAGCCTGTTGCAAACATGACATTGTTCGCCTTGCAACTGTGGAGAAAAGTGGGGTTGAAGTACATGTCCTATGCCACACAGGAAACCACAGTAGAGACAGTGCTCTGGGAATCAACGCTGCTTTGAAGGGTTAGTCATTTTTAGAGGACATTCCTGCATCCTCTCTAAGGTACTTGAACTAAATTATTGTCATGCTTTCTTGTTCTACAATTCATCATAAGAGCTGCATTTAGAATTCTTTTTAAACATTCATATCATTTGACAATAAAAATTCCCATTAATGCAGAAGTCATAAACAGTACTTAATGTGATGCTCTCTTCCAGGGGTCCCTCATTTCTCACAAACATGAAAAACTACACAACAACCAAACTAACAAACAGTATTTCATCACTTTTCTTTCACTTTCAATAATTCATAGCCCTAATATTTACTCTGTTACCTGTGTAGCATAAATATTAATGACATGTCACTAAAAACTTTAGAGTACTTTCTGACTATATCAACCAAGGAACTCTCGCCCTTGGCCTAAAGACAAAAAGATTGTAGCTGTGATTAACACCAAAAGTGACAAAATCTTGTAACTACAACAAAGAAACATTTTATTCTAGAGAAATATTTCACTAATTTATAAATGCATTTCACAAACACTTGAGATGTGTTTTAAAAAACATCCCAGAAAACATACCCTGAAATTATTGTACTGCATGGAAGTACTTGCAATCTTTTTATTGCATTGCAATGTTCCAAAAAAATTATGCCTCACATTTAACAGGTCTTCCATTTCACATGTTTAACATTACAATGCATTAGTAAAAATGAAGATTCCTTTTCATTCCTCTTCCCCTGAATGATTAATTTCACCTCAGTTCCTCAGTTTTAGAGGAAAAAAAATGTAAATCATATTTAAGGGGGGAGAATGGAAGGCACTGTGCCACCAAACAATCCACCTATGCACAAATAAATTAAACAGGGCTCTTTCTTACAGTTTTCCCTGAAGTAAAAACAAGACTCATCTAGATTTCACTGAGTTCCTCTACTCAAAACGTAGAAACTTCTGACACAAATCTGCCAGAGCATTCAAAAGGTTCTAGCATTTCCCTAATGTTACTACTAATAATGCTTTATCTTAAATTTCTTTAATGCACAAAATTCTACTCAGTGCAGTATTATCGACTGCCTCTTGAGGAGCCATTTAGCATAGTGCTGCAGCAAATGCAGTTAGCTAAAGTAGGTAAATCTGCAACTCTGCCATTCTGCAAAGAGTTGTGTCTGGTGAGAGACTGTCACCATATACAGTCAAAGTCAATCTGGACTGCTGGACTCTAAACGAGCACTCATTCTAGTTCATACTCATTCTAGAAAAGGACATACAGCACCCTTTTCCCCCCTCTGAGGTACCCCCACCCCCAGATTTTCTCAATTTACCAAAGGAACAAACCAAGAAAATATTTACACACACACCTTGTGAAGCAGCAAGTCTTTAAGTGCATTTCTGGCATTTGAACACTTATTGACAGTCCTCTTAACTGGAGGCTGCTTGAGACGGGCAGCTCTCTCTTCCACGACATTCAGGAAGAACTCAATATGAAGTCAGACATTTAGTAGCAGGTTAATGAAGAATAATGTTTTGGCAACCTTCTCCACTCTTTGTTCTTCAGTTTTGTTCAGCTCTTCTCTCCTATGTTTGGCTTGCTGATCAAAGTCCAAAATTTGAGGGCTACAATATGCCTAGTTTAGCATGCAAATGCAAAGATCAAGCACCCCTCCTTTTCAGGAACACACTCACACACACACACACACACAGACACACACACACACATTCTCTTAGTCAACAACCATATACATCCCACTTCTGGTTTTGCCATGGGGAAATTAGATTCAGAGGACAGGAGAGAGAAAATTAGCAGTGTGCCTGCTCCACTCATTCTAGCACAGCTAGCCATGAGCTATGGCATAAGCAATAATTTATATACTATGAAATTTCAAAGAATTACAGTCACACAGCATGTAATTCCAGTGTTTATCTGTTTGTTTACTTTGGTCTTTATCTAAATAATATTCTGAGTATAAAATAATTTTCTGGATTGCTCAAGCATATGGAGGCAGGGATATCCGGACCCATCATTCGGGTAGAGAATGACCTGTGCTCCAAGCATGGACAAGGAAATTCACTTTGAGTGGAGAGAAAGCGGTGATCAGTGTCATGCCTTAATGTCATTCAGCTCATGAGGAACTACTCCAGCACAAGAACAAGACTCCTCTCTTTCCTGTAATTTATAAACCTTCCCTCCAAATGGACCCATCTGTTTCAGGGAACCCATCTGTAGTTCTCCCTTGATATGTCCATCAGAGCCTGTACTGAGTTATATTCAAGATCAGAGTTTGATAGCTTTTTAAATAATGTCAGTTCATCTCTGATCCTTTTTTCCACAAGGACTTCCTTTTTTGCTTCATGCAAACATTGTCTTTCTACTGCCACAGTGACTGCTTTTCCTCTCTTTAAACAAAAAAATAGATGTTAGAATAGAACAGTTGGAAGGGACCTGCAGTGATCATCTAGTCCAACTGCCTGACCAATTCAGGGCCGACCAAAAGTTAAAGCATGGTATCAAGGGCATTGTCCAAATGCCTCTTAAATACTGACAGGCTTAGAGCATCCACCAGGAGCTGTAAGAGAGCCTGTTCCAGCGTTCAACCACCCTTTCAATAAAGAAATATTTCCAATGGCCAGTTCAAACCTCCCTGGGTGCAGCTTTGAAGCATTCTCATGCGTCCTGTTGCTGGGTACCAGGAGAAGCGATCAGCTTGGAACAAATTAAGAAAAGCTACGGAACAAATGAGGAAAAGCATTAGAAAGAGCAAGATGTACAGCAGTCAACTATAGAGGAATTACATGTTACTTAGGAGTCTGAGTCCCATTCCTGCCACACCTCCCCATCAAATGAATTCGAGGGAATAGAGAAGAACACTCCCCTCAGGTCAATGTTTTCACTGGTACTGAGTTGGAGTCACAGAGAATGAAATAATTTCTACAGAAAAGCTGGAGATTCCGACTCAGGTGTAGGACCTTGCACTTGGCATGGTTAAACTTCATCAGGTTGACATCAGCCCACCTCACAAGCCTGTCAAGGTCCCTCTGGATGGCATTCCTTCCCTCCATAATATCAACCAAACCACCCAGGTTGGTGTCATCAGCAAACTTGCTGAGGGCGTACTCAATCCCACTGTCCATGTCACCAACAAAGATGTTGAACAAGACCAGACCCAACACAATTCCCTGACGGACACCACTAGTTACTGGCCTACAGCTGAGACATGGAACTGCTGGAACAAGTCCAGAGGAGGGCCATGAGGATGATCATGGGACTGGAGCACCTCCTGTATGAAGA
>JAOEHY010035930.1:0-20986 GCA_025447955.1 Psilopsiagon aurifrons
CACAAGTCAAAAACACAGTGCTGCACCAACTACTAAGAAGGAGAAAAATGACTGCTACTGCTGAACCCATGACAGCACTTAATTTTCATATTCTTTAGTCTTAAAAATAGTATAATAAGGGAAAGACCTAATCACCCCCTTTTTTTTTTTTTTGCAATTTTTTGTATGTAATTTCTTCTAGGTAATTTTTCTGGGAATAATTTCAACAAAGGCTAGCTTTAGTCTATGAAAATGTAGCATTTTTCTTTGTGCTGAGAGACTGACTCAAGACTATGAAAAATGAGGAAGTCCAGTGTCTTTGAGATGTGGGAAAAAAGGAAATAACACCAGAATTCTGAGCGCTGATCCTTCTTACGAGCTCTTTCTTTGACTCGTCTTTACCATCCTATGCAATTTCAGATCCTGACTAGCACCTTCACCTCAACCCTCCCTCCACATCCATGCATCTCTTCCCTGTATAAAAAAAATGAAAACAGTAAAATATTATTCCCTTACAGAATGTGAATATTCAAGATGAGACTAAGCTCCTGACTTATCACCACCTGTAGACCTGACATTCTTAAAAGATGGTCTGTGCTTAGATTTAAGATATTAGACTTAGGATAGACTCAGCTATAGAACTTGTTGACCTGACTTAAATCTATTAAGTCAGTGGGAACTTTCTAATGTGTTTCAAAGGATTTTAGGTCAGGCTTTTTGTGCATAAGGAGTTCAGTGATGCATTAACACAACCCTCCCATTATGCTTTGGACACTGACATTTGGAAAGGTCCATCTGAAAGGACCTTTGAACTGTCCATTAGGAGGAAGCAGAGCTAAAATAATAAATTATTACCTCACCACAAGCTCACCATATGCTTAAACGCATTCAAAGTACAGATATTTTCATTCTTCAAAAATGGTAAATGGAGACATAAGATACCTCTTAAGGTTTACATTAGGCTTCTATGAATGCTTCCAAAGTGTGATTATCATTGTTGAGTTTTCTAAGTACAACACCTGAAACAAATAGCTTTTCACCTCAGTGATTGTTAGGAAAGAATGGTTCAGTCCTTCAGCTGGAACTTTTTTCTGACATGTTTAAGGAGTCAGCACTGCCAAGAAAATTAGGAAACAAAATAGATCAGTTAGGACACTTGACATTCACTGCTCAATGAGAACAGGAAACAAAGGCAGAGCAGCTCTCAATATCTGTAATAAGATTCTCTAGCATTTACAATGTACTGATGCAGTTGCTATTCAGTCAAAACCTCCCATTTCAAGTTTTATCAGTTAGTACATATATGTGCCACTTTTAATTCCATAAACTTCAGAACAAGCTGGGATTTTTGGTTTTTTTTTGGTTTTTTTGTGACACTAGGACCAGCAGTTACTGTCTCCTGAGCTAGATCTTGTACAGAAGGGTGCATAAATCAGTAAAAAAATGGTTTGTCTTAGAAAGATTAGTAACAAGGACAAGATAAATTGTGAGATTCATCCCCTGGGAGAATGGGAAAACCTCTCTCCAGTGTTTCTACTGCAGTGTTTCTACTGAATAAAATTGACTTTTTTATAAAAGAAGCAAATTGAAGGTGACACACTCAGCATTTACAAGTGTCAATGTCCAAGGCAAACCAGATAAAACAACACACATGTTTTAGTTGATGATACTACACAGAGGATAGTGTAATGGCAAGTCTCTAGAGTAGTTTGCATTGATCAGCTACTCCTCCGACTCCATGCATAACCAGAGTGATTTTGCTGTTAGGGAGAACACTTAGTCCCATCTTCAGCCTCATGGCTGATGGATGCCTAGGAAAGAAATGCTAATGAAAACAGGAAAGTGGATTTAACATATTTGGATAGACAATAAACCCAGATTTAATTATCTTTTAGTGTTTTGTAACTTAGTTGCCAGTACTGTTGTAGGTAGGGTGACCATCTAAAGTGATAAACTGGATGTGTTCCTACAAGTAAGCTCTGTCTGATAATAAGCATGGCTTCTAGGTCAGGTGAAGATTGCCCTTTTGCTGTGGGAACAAGAGATTATCACTGATGGCTCTGGGAGAACTGATTATCCAAAACGTGTAACAGGGTTGTAAGGAGCTGATATGTGTGTCTTCCATAGACCTACAAGAACCAGTTCAAGGCCTGATGATGCCAAATGCTTCATCTGTGGGGGGAAGTCTCTTTTGTCAGATGCAATCCAGTGACTCTTGACAAGTGAAAAGAAGGGTGTAATATAAAGAGTGTTCTGAAACACTGCAGCAATCACGCTCCAAGAAAAAAAAAATTATAGCTGTGGCGGGGCAGAAATTATTTGGGACATACTTTTGGATAGTTAACATGCTACAGAGCCAGAGGCTGTCTTTGACTATAGAAAACAATGGACAATGTGTATGCTGGCTTGTAATTTCAGCAGATGCTGTCAGTTACAAGCTAAAATCAAAGAGCGGGTAGTTAATTGTGCCTTCAATCAGTAAGACCAGCCTGCTTTGTATTTAGAAAGGAATGGTGCCATAGTGGAAAACTTCCCCTGGCATTTTATGGCTAATTGTTCATTCCATGTGACAGAAATCAATTCCTAAAACAAAGAAAAAGAAAACTTGCATGTTGTGGACAAGACAGACCCAAGAGCCAAAACCTAGGAAGTAAAAACTGATGATACACACTTGGATAGATAGGGTTATATCTAAATAATGGAGGTGAACTTGCAATTTGTCATCTCATAATGTCATGAAAACTCAACTGAAAGAGAAAAAAGATCTCTGAAAGTTGATTTGCTGCTTATCCAAAAATAAGTTGCCATCTGAGAATGCTGTAAAGTTCTTGCCACAGGGAAATAATTGGAAATCAAAGTATAGAAGATGGAACATAGTGCCATCAAATGAAATCTGAAATCTTAAGCAATTGTATGGTGGAAATGTTTAAAATAATCAAAGACAAAAAGTTAAATGAATGAAAAAGTGAAAAGGGAGGGTAAACCTTAGAGAATCTAAGGGTAAATTTTAGGGAAGTATATAAATAAATAGAGCTGACCAAAAATTAAAAAACAGATGCAAGAACACTGGCAATTAACAATGGCACCTGTGAGTGAATTGTACCTATTTTTGGATATAACACCACAGAACTATTCATCTGTTCCTGAACTCATTCTCTGCAGTTCTCTTTCATGTCAACCCTGTTCATCCCCCATGTACGGCCAGGTATAGGCTGCATATGAGAAAAGAGGTTTCTCTGTAAGGAGGTGCTTGTGTTACTGAGCCTTAAATCAGTCCTTGTAGATCAGGAAAATGTGCCTCTCAACAACTGAGTAACTCATTACTTATTTTGACTAATGCTTCTTATTGGGGTACCAATGTTGATGGTATCTATTGGTGATCCCTGCCATATCTCTTCTGCAGTTAGTGCAGTCAGATTAGACATTTAATTGGTGGTGGCAGTGGGGAGAGGGAGGAGATTTTTTTTGGAGCTCTCCTGGTGTGTAGTTTGAGATGTGTCTTTATTCACTGACCTATATTTTATAAGAATTAAAGTCAGAAATGTAATTTATGGTAGTGTACAAATATTTTTTAGTACAGGTGGTCCGGAAAGGACTCGTTTTCTAGTGAGCATTTTTATTGTGGAAGCTAAGTCCTTTGTCATCAAAGTAACTGAGATAAGTTTCAGCCTTCACCTGTTAACCTGTTAACCAGTGCAATAATAAAATGAAACCTTCTACTAGAAAGGTTAATTCAAGAAAACGCCCAGGAGGTGACATGTACCTCATGCAGTTGTCCTTCCCTGTGTTACAGATGTGTCAATGACAGCCATATGACTAGGGAACAAATGAATACCTAGTCAGATGATGTCTACCACTGTTGGAAGACATCCGTATTTTGACATAAGACAGGAAAGCCCCTGGTCAAGATAGCGAATGTGCATATATCATCCTATATTATACTATTTACATTATTCCTCCTATTTTAAATAAACAGTGAATAAGACCATAGTCTTTGAGAGCCTAAACCAGTGGAGATCCTCCCCACTTCCAAGTGCAGCTCACATCTAATCTCACTTCACTAACCAGTTCAGACAGTTGTGGGTTGAGTTAGGGCTGTGAAGTTTAATAGCAGTGAACTTTGCTTTCAACATACATTTCTGATGTTAGAAGCAGTCAGGCAAATGTAGTTCATTTGTTCCCACTAAAGCTAATAAAGCTGAACAGCAGGACCTGGAAGCATAATTAGGACTATTATCCTTTTTTCGGGTGAATACAAAAGCAATTCTGCTTAACTTAAACCATATCTACTCTATCTCAGAGCCAGCATTGTTACCCAAATATTTACCTGTATGGCTGGGCACAGCACCTAGTTATAGAGTGCTGTGACTACTTGACCTCAGCCGTATAGTTCTTCAGCATGCTGAAACTGTGCATAGGTGACTTCAAATTTCTGCTTGTATAAACCTGGGAATTTCTGATGGGTTTATTCTCCAGCTTTTCTGGAAACTAAGTCATACAAGGCCAAGCTAGTTGTCATGACATCAGTCGATATTTGATCACACAGCATACCAGGGGATCAGCCAGGCTTTAATTGTAAAACCTTGGCACAGAGTCCAGCAAAACATCTAAATGTTTATCATGCATTTATTGTTTAATTCCCCCAAAAGGGAGTCTCTTCAGCTTGTACAAAAAGCCAATTAAAAACAAACCAAAACAACAACAGAAAATTAACTTTATCCTTTCTGGCTTTGTCCTTCAGATAGGAATGATAGAGTAGACGTTATTTTGAAGTTGCAAGTTGTCCATGATGTAGGTAAGAATGTAGTTTGACAAATGTGAAATCTTGTGCAGTAGAATCATAGAATTATATGATTTATGAATTATAGTTAGGGTTGGAAAGGACCTTAAGATCATAAATTTCGAAACCCCATGCCATGGGCAGAGACACCTCCATTAAACCATATCACCCAAGGCTCTGTCCAACCCAGCCTTGAATACTGCCAGCGATGGAGCATTCACAGCTTCCCTGGGCAACCCATTCCAGTGCCTCACCACCATCACAGTAAAGAATTTCTTCCTCATATCCAATCTAAACTTTCCCTGTTTAAGTTTTAACACATTATCCCTTTTCCTACCACTACAGTCCCTAACAAAGAGTCCCTTCCCAGCATCCTTATAAGCCGCCTTCAGATATTGGAAGGCTGCTATGAGGTCTCCATGCAGCCATCTCTTCTCCATGCTGAACAGCCCCAACTTTCTCAGCCTATCTTCATATGGGAGGTAGAAGGCAAGATTGTTTTCTACGGCCTCTTAAGTAAGTTGATTTTACCAACTCCCATGCATTCAGCCTCAGATTGAATTCATTCAGAGTTGCACATCTACAGACCCAGAAATATCAGGACATGTGTCCAAGTGGTCTGCCCAGGATCACATGCATAGAGTGCATGAGTTACTGAGTCCTTGTTAGATCTCTGATGTTCTTTTGACTAGCTGTGGTGAAATACTACGGGGGCAGATCTTTTACACTCTTCAGGAGTTATTATGGGAGTCTTTTACTTCAGCAGCTTCCTTATTTCAGTCCCCATATATTGCAAGCAGTTTTGTCTGTGTTCTTCCTCGTTTGTTTGAAATCTGTGTCTGTTTTCCTGGTGGACTAATAAGACAAGTGTATGTGATTTGCAACCTGTCTGCAGTCATCCAGTCGACAAGGCATCTGTGCTGTGGTTTTATTAGTGCACAGACCTTCACATCTTGGCAGACAAAATGCATGCCCCAATTTTTGCTTCTGGGAAAGGTCTCCTGAGAGCGGTGTCCTGGGAACAATGTCCTTCATTATCAGTATAGGCGATTCTCTTAACCCTTGTTCTGCTGTTTCTTCTGCTACTCTCATGCACATATTTGCATTTATAGTTCATTTATACCATTCTTTTTTCTATTTCTGTTATGAAACTCTACAAGCAGGTTTTGGCTATTTTCATGTGCAGGGTTTTTATATTTTTGCATTTTCATCTCCAGTGCATGACAATGTTAATAAGTGATGCATTTCTTCTCCTTTGTTGTGCTTGCAAACCACATTTGAAAAAAAACCCCCAATTTCTGGTACTTTCCACCCAAATGCCAGTGCCAATATGTATTCCCCTATGCCACGACTCAGTCATGATACTGAGAAACAGGCAAAAATCCTTTGTGTCTTAAAGTCATGTTAGTATGCCAATAAAATCATTGCCTCTATCTGAACAGTAGTAAGCAATTTTGAACAGGTGTTGGTGCCAGATGGTCACATGTCAATTTAGCACTTGAACTAGATATGTCAGAAATTGAAACAAATCAATAAAACTGTTTAGAAGAGATTTACAATGTGAGTTTTTTGATAGCTGCCTTCATTCTTTCCCTCTCCCCCCAGATTGACTGATTAAAGTGGTATGAATTAAAAAACAAAGCAAACAAAAAGAAACAACAAAAACCACACAAACAAAAAAACCCAAACCAAAAGAACCCCCCCAAAAAAACGAAAAAAACTCACCCTAAAAACCCAGAAACCAAAACAAATAAAGAAGACCTAAGAAAAATGTTACTGAAAATTAACAAAAAAACCCCAAACCAAACCCAAACCAAACAAAAATCCTTATCTACATGTTAAAAAATGCATTCATCTAGTTACTATGTCATTGCACTTTGTCTTTTTCATCCAAGTTGTCTATTCAGATAAGGTAACTTATCAAAATATCTCAGAGTGAAATTCAATGTTCCACTTTAGACCTGCTTGGTGATGAAGGTCCATGGTCAATATGTTAGACAAAGATCAAAATTCAAGGACGCATTAGCAAATAGTAGTACTGGAAAACTGGCCATGAAATTGTTCTCTTTGAATCAGTACTTCTAAGAATAGCCTGATTTTCCAGCTAAGCTCATGCTGGCCTTATGCTACCTGTGCTCAGATCTGCAATGGGGTTGTGAGAGAAATTCATTCTTCGCAGCTCTTCATTCTGCATAGTTCAGAGAGGCAACAGCAGCTGAGAACCATCTGTATCACAGCTCTTGTAGAAACTACCTTAGCATACAGGCTTCACTGCAGTCTTACGCAAACAGTCCTAAACCCATTAATATATTCTTAGACTACACCACATCCTCCACTGTTTCCCCTTGTTAAAGTCTGTCTAAAGTAGCTGAAGTCTGAAATCTTTGTCCACAGGTGCAAGTGATCTAGGGCATGTCTGTCGGATGGAGGCTGGAATTCAGATTAATATTTATTCGAACAGGTGTTGAAAAAAAAATACAAGCAAGAGTGTGTGAAAACCTGATTTAAGAATGAAGTGTTAATTGTAAGTATACTGTATAGCAACAGTGCTGTCTAATGTTTTCTTCCAAGACAACCCTTCATTCCCTTTGCCTTGAGAAAATGTAATGAAACCATACAATCACTAATGGCCTGTAGTTTCAACAGCTGAAAGCTGAGGTCTTCCCAATTGTACTTAATAAAGTTCTTGACATTCAAACAATAGCTCTGTATAAAATGGAACAAAGCCAAAGTTTCATGGCCATCCACAAGCCAATAATAAAAATGGCATTTACATGTAAAATTTTCTAAGTCCTTGCCCTTTCTAAAATCAAATCTGAGGAGAACAGAACTGGGATCTCAACATCAATGCAATAGATGCACTTGAAGAGATTTAGATCAGCACAAGTGAGATCAGGCTCTGGGGCAAAAACTTTCGAATACTTTTATTTAAATCTAAGCATTGAAATGTCATAATTTGTTACTATTTACATGTGCAAAGAGACATCTGAGCATTTAGCAGAAAGATGCATGTTTAATTGTTCAGCAAGCCTGCACAAATAACAGTTTCCAGATATGACAAGCTTGTATGTAGGGAACAGTAGTTATTTTATAAATTTTATTGAGAGTCATGAAGTCTGATTTTTAAAAAGTGTCTTCTTCAGATTAGAAGATTCTTCCTGCTTCCTTAGAAAACTTTCTGCTAGCGAATGAATTTCAGTCTTACAAACATGCATATATACAAAGGAAGGAGATACCTCTGGACAGAAAAAGCTCCATATAAAGCTGCCAAATATGAATATTGAAATTCTTGTCCAGTAAAATCAGTGGTGCTTTTCCCACTGATTTTCATTCTGATGGAATTTCAATATTAGATGATCTTGTTCAAATCATATCTGAAGGGTTGCCCAGAAAAATACTGAGCTCTTCTAGAAGAATTTAAACCATTGCAACTCTCAATTGTCTTGTTAAGAATCAGCTCAGTTCCTGCTTATTTCAAATGGCTGGTCTAAGTATTTTTACCTGAAGGAAGCACTGATGATTGTGGCCTTCAGAGAAGTGCAATATTTCTTCCACAGGCACCAAGTTCTGCACTGCATTTTTTAGAAGACCTATATGTACAACACTTCACTGTGACAGACACAGCTTTGCACAACACACTAAAGAAGATGAAATGCCTTTTATATTTACGCTTCTATTTCCAGTTTCCACCTTTTAAGAAGTTTTCTTATTCGTTTTGTATGAGCAAAGCTATCATTTAGAAGTGAACTCTAACAAACTAATAATAAAATATTGAATTTCGAACATCTGAAACCATTAAAAACATACTCACAGAGCTCATTTTCTGAAGATCCAGACAAGATCTTAGTGATAGTACATCACCTTTTACATGCCTGGCTGTCTAGTACAATCTATATCCTTATGGGCAATGAGACTCCATATACAGTGTATCAAACTACCAGAGGAAGAGGATCATCAAAAACCATCATGAAGAGCTGACACGTAATAGGAAATACTGAGGAGACAAATAAGTGTACCGCCTCACACCATTTTCATTGATACAAGTTCTTTAGGCACTGAGAGGCAGCGCTCTTTCTGGCATTGGATGGCTATGTTAATTGAAGATTTTACCTCTTCCTGTTACTTATTATTGCTGGCAAGATGTATATTACTGTCTCTATAGATCTGCCAGAGTAATAAATGAGAGACTAATCTCCTCTGAGAAATCATCCAGGGTTATTTTTAGCATCTTCACTGTCTGTTCACGATCATATTCCAGACTTTGCTTGAAGCAAATATGGGAGTCCCCACACAGTCACTTCCACTGGCAGAGCTGTGAAGACAAATTTATCTCCTGGAAAGGGAATATTAGGATGCTCCTATCTGCATTAGAAGAGCTATTGTCAAACGAGTTGTTGATCATAGTCATTCATCAAATATTCTGTTGATTCGGGAAATCACCTATTGCTTCTGGCCCCATCTTGTCTCAGGATTTGTCACACCCTGCTGCTGTTTAGATGTGGGTTTGGGATTAGCAGAGGCAGACATAATATGGTTTGCTGTACTTGCTGTGTAGAAGTGCCCTTAAACTCAAGAGGTGATGGATTGCATGAAGAGAGTCATCAAATCAGGGATTTGGAATTCTCTTCTGCTAAACCTTCATAATTGAATTTGTCCCGAAAAGGGTGGCTAGACAACATCTAGATTCCTGATTTAATGGACAAGTTCTTGGTGATGGTTGATCTTTTCTGCACATGGCTTGAATCCAAGAAGTCATATGTATCAAATTTTCCTGCATGTTTCTCAAAAAAAGATGACCTTAACGGCATTATTTTGCAATCAGAGTGAACCCTTTCATAAAATATTCTCTAGTAAGAAATTCAGGAAGATATGTTGTAGGTTGGTATTGACATACAGTGCAAGCTGATGTTCATACAAAAATTAGAAAGATGCTTGTGTAGGATGGAATGAAATGCTTTTTCTCTCTCAGCCTGCAATTTCAGGTCTCAATTTTCTTCAGACACTGGAGTGAGATGAAAGAAACTTCATTTCGCAAAACAAAAGAACAAAGCTCTCTTGTACCATTTACATTTTTCACTCCTTCAATGTTATAAGAAAATGTTATTTTCAAATTTATATCGTGACAATATCACAATATTTAATCATGAAGGTAGTTGTTCTGAGACAGTTTCAATCGTGACTAATTTTATATCCCATTGACTCATTTTGTCTTGCAATTAGGTAAGATGTGTGTATGTTTTGATCTTTAATGCTGGATATTATGCCAAGAAGTTAATTGAATTATTCTGCATGTATGATGTTTTTGCAATTCAGATGTGTTTAGCTAAATAGAGTTAGTCTTGTCCTCTAATTGACTTTTTTTGTTGTTGTTGCTTTTTAATGGTTCTTCTATTTCCTTGACAGCATGAGATGTCATTTTTCAGGAGGTTAAGCACTCAGACAATTAAAATATATTCTGGTTCTTACAGAAAAGATCAACTTAAGCTGAAAAACATGTGGAAGACCCAGTCTTGCTTTGTATCCTACCACCTATCTAGTCTCTGTGTTCAGAGGGATGGAGGAGTCCCAGCATGGTGTGTTTCTTTGGCATTTGGGATTGCTCAATCAGCAACATTAATATTGCTCTCTGTTTTGTAATATGAATCCCACAGAAGAGTTTCCTGAGCCCCCAAAGCAATGCCAGCTCCTACATTCCCCAGTGCCTTAACAGATCAGCTCTAGTCTTACAAGCCCATGGGTCCTCACATTGTTTCCTTCTGGGACATGTCTTTGCGGAACTGAATAAAACAAAATTCTAAATTTGGTACTCCATTAAAAAACATTTCCCACTGGTCAATGACCCAAACCATAATTTCCAATCAAAAGCTCTGGTTCCTCATTCCTTGTCTCAGTTTCTTTTAGAAAGTATTCTTATCAAAGTCCTCTTTTATTTGTTTAGATCCTCAATCTGACTGCTTTTTCTGCAAATGCTTGAGTCCCTGCAGCCAGTTCTTTTCAATTTCAGTAGACTCTGACGATCCAAATACTCTCTTCCACCCCAGAAAATGTTACTACTGGCTTTTGACATTGTCCTATTTTATTCCTTTAAAAGCAAGAATTAGCAGCACCACCCTTTGCTCTTAATTTTTTATTGTGAAGTTATTTACAACTGAGATAACTTTCACTTTTACCTCCCAGTCACTCTACTCTTTATCCTCAGTTATTTTAAAACCCTCAACAATTGAATCTGAGAGTCACTCTTCACAGAAACTTGTGTGAAGGAAAAAACTAGTCATGGGAACCTCCAATAAGCTGAAATATATAGAATTTACATGGTGTTTGTCCTATGGCCTTATGTTATATCAGTTCTTCTTGTATATGATGATAACCTATTCATCTTGCCACACTCTCCCTCTTTGTCTTGACTGGATCTGTTTGAAGAAAAGGATTTGATAATAAATTAAATTACTAAATCATTAAATTACTTTAGAAAGTTTATTTTGCTTTCTAGAGATTTCTAGATCTTCTGGAGAAACCTAGAGATTATATTTTGTTTTCCTTGTTCATCCATAATTTTAAGGAATGTTTTTATGCTAATGATTTCTCTATCCCTTCTGCTTAATAATGCCAGCAGTTTTAACATAACTGATTTGATATATTGTATGTGTCTGCTGTAAACTGCTAAAATGATGTCTTTGCACTTCCTGTATGATAACTGAAGCCTTTTCTCCTTTGATATACTTAATTTGGCATTAAAAACAGTCCTCAATTTATGCAGTTACCTTTCTTGAAGTTAAGCATTGTTGTATTAGATTTTTTGGGTCTTTTTGTTTCTGCAGAAATGTTTAAGCTATGTCACTTAAATCACTCTTACAGAGTGGATAATGACATTTGAATTGGTTTCTCTGCGCTGCTCATGACTAAGGCAAAAGCAACTTCTCTTGTAGATTACTTGAATAATTAATTATTAGTCAGTAATATCACTGATGTTGTCTACAAATTTAACCTTGGCATCACATTGTAGCATACTTAACCATATTTACCTGATAACTGAAGACTCCCATTGTTAGTGCCTCCTCTTCCCACAGCTGATCACACTTGAAATCAGACCTCATGAAAGGCTGAAACTATGTCTGTCACAGACCCAGATCTCTGCCACAGACAGAAATAAATAACCAGTCTAAACCATCTCCAGAAAGTTTTTGAAAGTGCTACACCTTATTTTGGAGGTTATTTCTGGCATTGTTAATCACTTCTTAGCTCTGATGTTCAAAGCTTCAACCCAGTATCTGCCAATACACTTACGGTCAGGTCATTGGCTATGGTGACATGTCACGGCTCTATCAGACCAATAAACATGTTGGTTTTCACCAAACTTAGATCTGCATCAGGTCTTGGGGTTTTATTGTACTGTCTATGTTTCTGCTGCAGCTCATGCATTATTTCAACTGAAGTCAGCTACATATCTCTCAGCAGGGTTTACGTTCTAAACAACCTTCATTTGAATCCATTATTTAAGATTTCAGGTGTACTGGGTCGCTGCGGCATCTCTTAATCACTTTCTTTTTTAATAGTATGTGATAGTATGCCACACTGCAGCTCAGTCTGAATCATAAGATGATTCATGTGTCCATATTTTATACAAAAGCAACCTCACATTAGAGCCATCTTTAAAGCTAGAAACTTTATTTGTTCTCTATTCCTTTTTTTCCTTAACCTTTCCCATACATTAATGGGCACTCATGAATAAAAACACCCATGGTACTTATGATTTCATAGGAAATTCCTGCTAGACCTTATTGTTTTTTGAAAGAACCTGACACCTAGTAAATGCCAAGTCAGAACCAGAGAAAGGCAAGCAAATGACTTAGACCATACAGAGACTTTCTCACGCTAGAAGGAAAAGTGGAGGCAAATGCTCCTAAAGAAATTAGAAAGAGCTGCAAAATAGTTAGGCACCTTAAACAAAAGGAAGCCCATTGAAGGGCCAGTGAAACATTACAATTTGCATCTGATAAGGGATTTATTTTCTTTTTCTGTTGGTGTTTGATTTGTGTGGGTTTTTTTTTTTGTTGGCTTGATTCGGTTTTAACTGAAGGTACTTTACCTGCTGCAAGTTCAGTCTTCTGAAAGGGAAAACAAACCCGAAACTCCAAAACCCCAAGCCAAAACAAAAACCAAAGCAGAAAACGAAACCAAAGTTGCCCAATCTAACTATACACTTAGCTCCTGTCCAAGCAAATATAGAAATACATAATGTTTTTATATGACTATCTAACTAGGAAAAAGATTGCAGATAGCAAAATCTTTCTGATCTATCAAGTACAGAAAGAGTCCAGAGCTGGAAGCTGAAGTTGCAAAAATTTGAGTTAAAAGTAAGGTGCACATTTTAACAGAGATAATTAGTCTTTGGACCACCTTACCAATGTTATGGGGTAGTGTTTCCATTACTTGGCTACCTTAAAGTCACAATCTGTATCTCTGGAAGATGCTTCTGTCAAAAAAGATGGGAATACATATAGCACGGAGGACAGCTTCATCAAGAGCCATTAATCGTGATGATCCATACACAACTTCCATTGCAGGCTATCTCCAATTGCCAAATGTGAGAAACAGAGCATTCTGGAAGAAGCATTTTTCAGAACATTCTCTCTTCCCTTAGGTATTTATTATTGTATGATTGAAGAGGTGTGCTTTAATCTGTCTGACAGTCCTTATGTTCTTAGAGACAAAATACAGGAAATTAGGAGAACAAAAAGGGAATTTTATTGGGTATTTGATAGAATCATGACAGTATTTGCTGTAATGGCTACTTCTGGACTTCAGATGTCTGAAGAAAGCTTCCTCGTGTTGTATGAAAAATGCACAGCTGTTGAGACTGAGAAATTCCATTAATTAGCCAACATTTCAAATAAACCCTGTTATACATTAGAAAATGGGTCTGCAATTATAAAGTGATAAGGCAGAGACATGATGAGTCATAATTACAACTCATAAGACAGGCAATTCAAAAAAGCTATCTCTTAAGAATATTCACCTGGTTTTAGTGCGCAGTCTATAAATATGCTGAGACTCAAAGACAGAACAGAGGGTGACAATGACTTTCCAATAAATCAAAGCAAATCAGCTCCTCTCTCAAGTAAACAGGATTTGGGAAGAAATACAGTAACATACCATTCTTGTGTTAACAGCCTTCGGCAAGCAGGCATGCAAGAATGATTTAATGATATATTGACTCATTCTAAAATTGAGTCAGTTTCCCCACAGAAGTCAGGAGCACTAAGAACACAAAAAAACATTAAGACACTGAGGTCAAATGCATTCTAAAAATTGAAACATCATCATTACTTTCAGCTTTCCACTTACCAAAACTGACAGGATCTGTGGTCATCATAACTTAGCACAGATAGATAAAAACAAACCAGGTATTCAGTTCTTTTTTCAAGATGAAAGAGATTGTCAAACTACAACATGTGAATGTCAGGCATATTCCAATGGCTATTTTTTCTTTGTGTATCGGCTGTAGTATAAGTAACAAACTAAAAGTGAGCCAACAGCAATTTGTAGCTCCTGTCAAGTACGTTGGAACAAAAGTATTTAGTTTAAGGTTCAGAAAGATTAAGTGTCAACTATGAGAAATTAAGCAAGCAAGCTGTGTGCAACAATTTAGAATGAAATAGGACTCTCCTCAAGATAGTGTGCCAGATTTGTCAAAGGTGGCTAATCTGCACATTGTAAGCGTAATAATCCACACAAGGCAAATTGGTTCAAAAATTGATATGAACCAAGGATGGTAAAAATTAATATTAATACATTAATTTCAAAGGAAATTAAGAAAAGATTGTAAGGAAAATGTACAATCCACCCCAATTTTTAAATCCTTAAATGCCTTTTTTGAAGCAGTAAAGGCTAAGCTGTAACAGAGGCAGATGCTATAAAGAACATGCAGCAATAAGTCTGCACAGCAGGACTCTGTCTGTATACTAAGGTTAGGAATGTCTATAGGCAAAGCCAAGCAGGCAGATTGTTTTTATCGTGCTATAAGAACTATCGAAACAGTAGGTGAAAGCCAGATCACCAAGTAAGAATTATCCTGCTGTATTTTGACTTCAGCCTTCCCTTTACAGGAGCCTTTTTTCCATTTGTCATAGTTTAAGCCCAGCTGGTAACTCAGAACCACGCAGCTGACCCCTCACTCCTTCCCTTTTACCCCTCCTCTCCCGAAGAGACGGAGAGGAGAATGAACAGAATTTAAACCCCACAGTTTGAGATAAGAACAGCCCAGTGACTAAGGTATAATACAAAACTACTACCACTACCACCAATAATAATAAAAATGATAAGGAAATAACAAGGGGACAGAATATAAAACTAAAAGGGGAAAGCAAAGAAATAAAACCAAAACACAAGTGATACATAATGCAATTGCTCACCACCCACCAATCTATACCCAGCTCGACCCAAGGAGCAATCTGGGGCCTTCTGGGTAACTTCCCCAGCTTATATACTTGGCATGACATACTGTGGTATGGAATACCGCTTTGCCTAGTTTGGGTCAGGTGTCCTGTCTCTGCTCCTTCAAGCTTCTTGTGCCCCTCCTCCCTGGCAGAGCATGAAAGACTGAAAAGTCCTCTATCAGGGTAAGCATTACTTAGCAACAACTAAAACACCAGTGTGTTATCAGCATTGTTCTCAGGCTAAAACACAGCACTGCAGCAGCTACAAAGAAGGAGAAAAAATAACTGCCACAGCTGAACCCAGGACACCATTAATGTTTTGGGTTTGAGTTTTTTTTTGTAAGAATGGTCATAATCACCTTACAGGGAGTGTACCTTCTACTAACAGTTGTAACTGAATCAATATATCATTGTCTGAGACTTCTCTGAAATGCGTTCCCTGTTACTGTAGAAGAAACTAGGAAGCAGGAGCTACAGAGCCTCTTTTATCTTTTGCTTCAATTTCTATCTCACCACCTGTGAAAAAAGCACTCACTGGACTACATGCTTAACTAACTCTTCCACCTTTTCTCTGTTTCTTGCAATTTAGCTCCACCTTTTTCCAGATTGCAGTGAATGGGTACCAATCTGAGCCATGGAAAGATGAATATCTGGCCACCCATTAATGTCCAAACCGCCAAGGCTGTTTTAGGCCTGTGCATGTTTCCAGTCTATCTATTATTGAATAGCCTTCATTTAAAGATAAAGTTGACAAATCAATCAGGTGGTCTCAAGAGCTTTTTAAATGCCATTGCTCTTTGAAAGCTATTACTTTGTGCTGTTGAGTGGCTACCACCACCATTAATATAAAATGGAGTAAAAAAATAAATGGAGCCAATAAACTAAGGAAATGATTACTTTATAAATCTTACATTTAGAGAATCCATTTCTATTTGGCTTTGCACAAATTCTGGAGGTTGAACGTTTTATGTTTATTATTGCTATTTTCTACTAATATATAATGATTACTTAATGCAGACTGGAAGATGACATTAATTTCGTATACATTTAGAATAATATATCTGTTATGTTTCATCCTGCCCACTGTGGCAAAGAATGGAATCTTCCTGGCTCACTGATAAACCTTTCACAGTCTTAGAAAATCATCACCTAATGCATGTCATACCAATAAGGGGACAAAAAATGCTGGAATGCCCACACTGATCACAGATGCAGTATGTTACATGTCTGGTTTTCATCAGTAATAATGGGTTCTGAGAGGTAAGAAGAAACTGATTGAAAACCAAAGCATTTTCTCACAAGTGTGCATGCACACCCTGCTCTCTTTTCTGTCTTGCTATAGATCTTACTGTGCTCTGCATTTCCAAGGAAGTATTTCTAAGGGAATTACACCTTTTTGTTCTTTCTCTTTCATTACTGATGTTAGAAATTTTTAAAAGCTGCATTATAAAAATTACGGTAGATAGAAAGTCTAGTATAATTAAATGGCTTATATCGTGTTTTCCCATTCTTATTTCACTTGCTAATGCTGCTTTTGAGAACTATTCACTGTAACAGAAAGAGAAAATCCATCCTGCAGAAAAACCAGACCAGGCTCATTTTCTTTCTTCACAGATGATGAAGTCATCTGTGAAGTCCACTTTGAAATCATGTAAGTGAAAAATATGAAACTTGCTTAAATATGCATATCAATTTTGATTAGCTAATGGTTTCTTTCTTAGTATAATTGGCCTTTCTGGGAATGGCTTTTCTTGTATTTCCTAGTTGCTTCTTCTCAGCATTCAGAGAACCTTTACTCTCTAATTCCCAGGAAATTTACTCTGAATAGGCTTATTTTTTGGTTTTACCTGTCCTATGCAGAACATAGTAATATCGCTAAGGATTAGGGCTTTGCTGCAGTAAAACCCTAAATATATCTGATAATCCTGTCCTGTAGTAATGGGTATTTGATAAGAATAAATATGTATCATGCCACTTCTGTAAGTTTGAGTGTAACAGAAAACTACTTACATACAATACTCAAAAGAAACAGCATTTTATCCTGTCAAAATAAGGTAAAAATCACCTTGTTTTAAATTTGCTGATGAAACAGTATAGAAAATACCAGGGAAAAGTCTTGACAATTTTCCCTGTTATTTTGTACTTACACATTTGGAAACCAAATAGAATCTAGGATCTTACAGTGCCCCACACTTGTGGGAGCTTAGATTTTAGTGTCTGATGTACTGGAACTGTCAGAAAAGGGTCGGTAAGGATACACTGTTGTTTCAAGATAGCTGTTTTAAATAGCCTTACTTTTCTTCTGAGATGAATGGCTTTGTGAGTACTGTAAAGAAGATGAAAAATACTCCAATTATCTGAATAACTTTGATGAAAGATCTTACGGGCTTTAGACACTGTGAGTGTTTCATAATTAGCCAGAAAAGAAAAAAAGAATTATAGTTGTCTTACGTATTATGAAGAAATAGATTTGATTTTGAAGAGCTTAGAGTATTTCAGACTCATATTTGTGCCAATATGTAGGCGTGGATGAAAAAGCACTTACAGTCTACCTCTCCACTTTCAGGGTCTTCAGAACACCATGAAAATTACCTTTTGGAAGATGCTGGAATAGTTTGTGCTTTTTCTTGCTTTGAATGGCTTCTTGATACATTTTCATAAGGTTCCTTTAGCTGTTCTTAGCTAACTCAGGAGGCAGCATTAAAGCTATGATTTTCTATGATTAAGATTGCCTAGATGTTTCTTTGAACTCAAAGACAAACAAGTTGTTTGTGATTGAAAGTTCTATGCCACTGACTTTGAAAATGTGGCCTAACAATAAAGCCTTTTTAAGTAAATGTATCAGACTCCATATGACCAGCCAAAACCCAGCATGGAAAAAGAGGGAGAAGTTTGAGGATGTATGTATACCACTCAATTCCACTGAGACAGTTCATGTGGATTTTCCACTTTTACCCCTTTTCAGGACTGCCCATGATAAACAGGAGCCTCTAGTACAGGTTGCATGAGGCCTGGGTGTTTGGAGACATACCTGTCAACTGTGATGAAACAAAACCACTGGAGAAAATACACTCCACAGGCAATTAGCATAGGCCCAGAAAAATGGTAATCCAAGAATGGCACTGTTGTTTTTTGGAGATAGCCTAGTGAGCGCTCAGGTTATATCTGAGAACATGCAGTAATAAGTGACAAAGAGCCACATGAGGTTCTTTTTAGTTCTGCTAGTGTGTCCATGAATCCCTCCGAGGTCTTTGAATAACAAGTTAGCAAAATCACTTCTCCTTCCTCTTCATAAGTAAGTAGAAGGGTGAGAAACTAAATGGATGGACTGCTAATACTAATTCTGTCCCATGCCTGTGTGACTCATGGGCAAAGGATGCACATACAGAATGTACATACAGTATGGGCAGATTGAAGAGGTGGGAGAGAATTTCAGTTTTCTTCAGCGCTGGAACTGGAACCAAGGTTATCAGCTTTGTGGAGGCTGAATACAGCCTGCATTGGAGCCAGCTGTTGCCTGGATTCTGTGAGAAAGCTCCACCACAGAGCCCCACCGCATCCCTTCCTTTGTAGAGCTGTGAGGAAATACAGAAAAGACTACTATGTTCCATGCATATACCTGTCCTGCTAGGGGTTGCCATAGTAGCTGCTGCCTGTTTACATAGTGTCTAAACCACAATGACTCTGCAAACTAAATTTCAGCTTCCTCACTTCACATAAGATTGAAATTTTGAGTAATGTTTTTAAAATGCACATTCTTGCATTTAATTTATTAATTTCCATTTATTTATTTATATTTTACTGCATAATGCTCAGAGGTTCAAATGTAACAATTTATTCTTGCTGCTATGTGAATTGGCAGCATTTGAATCAAATGGGTGGATTCAGTGTGGGAAGAGTGAAATGGATTCAGCATGGGAAGCCAGGATGAACTGTACTGTGTCTTGTTGCTCAGTTTCACTGTTACTGTATAGTGCACTGTAAAACTCAGAGCATTATGTTTTCATTTAAAGCAAGCTGCATTTCTTAAACTGGGCTTGCAAGGTTAATTTAGCCTTTCATAAATGGGTGCTTTCATCTGCCTTTGTGCTATAGTAAGTGCCTCACAAAATCACTGATGTTTCTGTGGAGCATGGACAGTATCTATTCTACACATACATGTTTAATATAAAGAATAGATACTCATCAGATCGTGACCTTTCTGCCTGCTAATGCCCCAGTTTTAAGGGTTGCTACATTCCTAGGCATCAACCTCTTTACTGTTTACCAGATATCTTATATGAATGAGGCATAAACTCAAATTTTTATTTCTGTAAGCTCAAGGAAGAAAACAGCTACAGCAGGTTTAGGAAAAAGTGCATCAAAATAATAAAAAGTCACAGCCCTTGAATAGCATCTACCTCCATGTCCAATATATTTCTCCTTCTAGGCATTGTCATTTTTCACTCATCATTCCCTATAGGCCCCCTTCAGATACTGGAAGGCTGCTATGAGGTCTCAACACAGCCTTTTCTTCTCCAGGCTGAACAGCCCCAACTTTCTCAGCCTGTCTTCATACGGGAGGTGCTCCAGTCCTCTGATCATCCTCATGGCCCTCCTCTGGACTTGTTCCAGCAGTTCCCTGTCATTTGGGATGCTTCGGAAGGACTCTTCATTAGGGAATGTAGTGAGAGGACAAGGAGTAATGGGTTCAAACTTAAACTGGGGAAGTTTAGATCGGATATAAGGAAGAAGTTCTTTACTGTCAGGATGGTGAAGCACTGAAATGGGTTGCCCAGGGAAGTTGTGAATGCTCCATCACTGACGGTGTTCAAGGCCAGGTTGGACATAGCCTTGGGTGGCATGGTTTAGTGTGAGGTATCCCTGCTCATGGCAGGGGGGTTGGAACTAGATTATCTTAAGGTCCTTTCCAACCCTAACTATTCTATGATTCTATGATTCACTTAGGGTTTTTAATCAGAGCTTTTGTGGCCTCTTGTAGGCAGAAATTGGTTTTCAGTTTAAATGCACAGAAACAAAACTTAAAGAGTTGCAGACTTTTAATTGGATGAAACTGAAACATGCTGTGCATTTAAGAAATTGCCCATTAAACACATGTTTATTTAAAATTTTACACAAAGGGATATTAATTGTATTTTGTGAATGGATGGATTATACCTACTTGTCGATGGAATTTTCAATAGTATCTAGTGGGACTTCACAGAGTTGTACGATCAATTATATTTTCACAATGTATCTATTTTTCTGCTCTATTTAATTTTATTCACTTTGCCCTGCATTTGAAAGTTGTGGTTCTGTTGTCCTACAGAGGTGATCCAATGTTCAGGAATGTTCAAAATGTGCAAACCTTTTGGAAATTTTTGATGATCAGAAAATATGTCAGTAAAACTTCCATTGTGACCATTTGGAAGAAACACAGAAGGAAGTTTCTGATAGGACAGAGGCAATAACAAGAGCAGAAATACATAGAACTGGGCCTCTGTTGGACTTAATAAAATATTGATGTCAGAGCCCTGAGAGCATCAGTAGATGCTGAACAGCCTCAGCTGGAACTCCCACCCTTACCCTTTGCCCACAACCCTGAGCCCTCAGTCCCTGCCTGAGCTATGCTGTAGCGGGGTCTGTCCCTAGTTCTGTCATAGAATCATAGACTCATACAATAGTTAGGGTTGGAAAGGACCTTAAGATCATCAAGTTCCAAACCCCCTGACACAGGCAGGGACACCTCCCACTAAACCATATCACCCAAGGCTATGTCCAACCTGGCCTTGAACACCGCCAGCGATGGAGC
>JAOEHY010035932.1:8458-44035 GCA_025447955.1 Psilopsiagon aurifrons
GGGCGAGGGCGGCGGGGGGCGGCCGACCCGGGGGCAACGGGCCCGGGGGCAACCGGCCCGGCGCTGACTTCGGCGTCTCGTCCCGCAGCTACACGTCAGCGAGGTGTGCGGTGAGCGCGGCCCGGACCTGCGGTCGGCTCCCGAGCAGAGCCCGCTGGAGGAGTTCTTGGCCACGGCCGAGCTGGCCGGCACCCGCTTCGTGGCCGGTGAGGGGCCGGGCCGGGTCCTGGGCGGCGGAGGGGACTTTGGGGCCTGGGCGAAGGTCCAGATTCTGGAGAGGAGAACCCGGGGATGGGGAGTAGGAGCATGGCTGGGGCTGGCGATGGGGTTGTCCGGGTGGGGGATAGGGTCCTGAGCCCGGGCTGAGGGGTGGCGGGCAGGGATGGGGACAGGTGCCTTTGGATGGTTGTCCCTCCCTTCCTGCAGAGCGTCTGAACATTCAGATCGTGTCTGCCCAGAGCCGCACCGGCCTGCTCACGGCACAGGAGGCCCAGCACGTCCGGCAGCTGCATGAGGAGAACCGGCAGTTCCTGCGCATCCCGCGGAGGTGAGTCCCGCGTGGTTGGGCCTGGGTGCCCCTTTGCTGAGGGGGTTCAGTCGCTTGGTGGCTGCGAGCATGGGGACAGTGCCCAGCTTTGCCAGGACCCTGTTTTTGGGGAAGCCACTACCTAGCCTGTATGAGCCTGCTGTAACCTGAAGCATGGGTGCCTGCGTGCCACGTGGATGCCGCCAGCACTAAGCTGTCTGTCCTGATTGTGTGGGTTTTCTGCACAAAGCCTGGCACTGCTGGAGCTGGTGCAACCAGGCCACCTAGTAAACCTTTCCAGAGCACTGTGCATGCTGGGCAGAGAGGTGCATCTCCTATCTTAAATGCTTTGAAAATCTTAGCTAAAAAAAAACAGGTTTGTGAGATCTGATGTACATAGTGTAGTGTCTAAACAGATAGTGGATTTTATCAAAAACAAGGAATGAAGGTGTTCTTAAAGCTGCTGAAGAGAAATGCACACATGTCTGAGCTGTAACTGTCTCAGTGTAGCTGAGTGTGTGGTGCCTGCATTCTTTATATGTGTTTCCAGCAGTGAAACTGGTGTAACTGCTATTTCTGACCACTCCAAAATATGCTTGTTACAGGCCACGCTGGGATCAGACAACCAGCGCGGAGGACTTGCAGCAAGCTGAGAGAGAGAACTTTCTCGAATGGAGGCGACAGCTTGCCCAGTGAGTATGCTACTTGTTTCTGGCTAAGTGGCTGGCATTTGGAGACACAGGAATCAATGGGTTGTATTTATTCTTGCTAGGCCAGTAGTTAATTCATCAGTAGTTCTCTGTACTTCTTCAGAAAAGCTGGAGATCCTAGCCACAGTCCACACATGTATTTGTGGTGAGCTCTGCAAAGCTCTTGTGTGTGCATGTTCTTACACTGTTTACAGTTGCAGTTCTTCAGGATGGATTGTGATGCTCTGCTTTTGCCTGTGCAGTGGGGTAGTGGTGAATGTGTCCTCTAAGAGCAAAAGTGCTGCTCTTAGTAGGGTGCACTGCTGCCAGCCCGTGCCAGCTTGTGCTGGTCCTGGAGAATTAGGTGGTATCTGCTCACAGCCTGTGAGCAAACCTACTCTTGCCCTGAGTAAAGTTGTTCAGCTGGTGGCAACGGCAGCTCAAGGGTTGCATAGAGCCATTTCAGGTACCATCCCCAGATTTTCCAGGTGGTATTCGATTGAGCTGCTGTCATTCGGGATAACTTCTGTGTTTTATTATTTGGCTCTGGCATTCCATGGGCAGACTTCTGATGCCCTTTTGTTCTTTCCATAAATTATCATTTCTCATTTGGCATGATGAGGAGCCATTGTGTCACTGCTGAACCAGTCCCACTGCCCCAGTTTGCCTAGGTGCTAATCTGTTTGCAAAACTGGCAGAAATAGTAACTGTATATGAGTCTGATTTGACTCCTGAAACTAAACTATGAGCTGTCCCTGAAACTGAAGGCTTCTGGATCTAGGAAGGAACTAGTGGTGTGCTTATTGCCTGACATGGGCCAAATAGGATGTCTTTTCTCTGTTCTACCTTAGTCTTGAGGAAGAAAAAAAGTTAATTCTAACCCCATTTGAACGCAACTTGGAATTTTGGCGTCAGCTTTGGAGAGTCATTGAAAGAAGGTAAAGTATATCTCTCTGCTTTTTAAAAGTGACATTTAATGTGTTTTCCTGAATTAAAGCTTCTGAGTCAAGCTTCAAGTGTCTGAACTGAGGAAGAACAATTACAATCAGTAACATTTTTCTATCAGCACTGAAGTGATTTTGTTTTAAAGTGATCCCAATGTGATGTGAAGAAAGGTGACTGCTTAGTGGCTCATGCTTGCCCTCAGCACTGTGATTCTGCAGGCGTTTCTCTTGAATCTGTGATGGTTCTTCAGGTGCTGCTGCTTTTGGCCTCTTCTGTAACTCCCTGTTGAAGGCCTCTTCTGAGAATGTGTCTTTGAGGTCTTCAGCCAAATTAACCCTTTCCCCTCTTTGTCAGCCACGCAGCTGCAGCCTGATGTCCAGGGAGGGGAGGCAAGGGAAATCAACTAAAGTAATGTTAGGAAAGAAAGAGGCTTTTGGTCCTTGGCCTCTTGCCATGCAGAGAAATTGCAGCAGCGCACTAAAGGCAAAAGCCTGTCATATCACAGAAGTAGCTTTGTTTGCTCTGCCAACCTATAACACAATGAGAGTGCTATCTGCTTTGTTAATCCAACTGGGGCATTTAATTTCACTAGTAATTAAGTTTGAGATCATCTCATCTAATTTTCCTAAAATTGAAAAATACTTCACCAGTGAGGTCATGGTAAGCTGGTCCTTTCACAGAAGTGGCTTTGTACTGGGTGCTGCTGGGCCTTTGGCTGGGACAGAGCTGGGTCAGGAGCATCCACTATGGGGTATCATTATGTGCAGTGTGTGTATATTGTGTGTGTTGAGGAATATATTATTGCGTGTGTTGGAATATATTATTAGTGCCTTTCTGCTCTTGTTGGAGCTTTTTATTTCATGCAGAGTGAGAATGTTGTCTCAAAATCAAACAAAAGTTTTCCAGACTTGTGCCTTGCCAGGTAATTTGTTCTGTTTTCAGCCTTTTCTTGTGTTTGCTTCAGATGAGCTCCCAGAACTGGGACTCAGTAACTTCTCAGTATCTCATCTCACTACCATGGTGTCAGCTTTCTCTCATGCTCATCTTGGAATTTCTGTAACTGTTCAGTACCTCTTTGTACCAATGTGGCTTATTAAATTACTCCGTTGGGAGGGTGTTGAGTTTATATTCATCTGTTTTATTTTTTTGTATGTAACCAACTGCCTAGTGAGGTTTGAAATTCTTTCATTCACCCCGTGGCATTCTGGAGCTGTCCTGAGTTAACAGAAATCACTGTCAAAGAAAATACAGTCAGTATGTGGCAACCAAAATTATCTGCCTGGAGACTTCTAATGGAAGTGCCTGTAGTTAAACTACTCTTTTTTCAAAAGGAGGGGAAAAGTTTATATGGCTTTCTTTCATTTTTGCAGTGATATTGTAGTCCAGATAGTAGATGCCAGAAACCCCCTTCTGTTTAGATGCCAAGATCTGGTAAGTAAATCACTTTCTTGAATATTGGCTTCATTTTATTTCTTATAGTTTGTGTGATTTATTTTTGCTTAGTACATTCATCCACCTTGGAGCTGTTCTTCTGTTGTGCCTAACTGGATATCTTATTTATTTATGCAAGTATTCTGGCATTGAATTATATTTCTTCAGCGTTTTTTGATATTTCACATGGAGTGTTCAGGATTTAGAGGCAGTTCTGCAGATAGTAAATTGCAGATATTACATTGCTCCTCATTACTCACTAGAAGTGTCCACACTTAAAAGAATTGTCCTATTTAAAAGCATGGTGGAATAAAAATGGGTAAGGATTACTGTGCTGAAATTGGAGGATCAGTAATTATTGAAGTGACAACTTTGTAATAATTAGAACACTGCGCATCAGTGAGTTAACGAAATTGCTGAAATAATTGATCTCAGGAGTTCCTGCTGTGAGGTGCTGGTTAATATCTTGTCATAGCTCTAAGCAGACAAGGTGTTGGCAAAGGTGGCCAGAAACAGCCTGTACTGCTGTAGTTCCATGCGCTGATTTGTTCTTGTAGCTGTCTGCTCAACACCAGTTCCATCTAGCCCATGGGATGATAAGCATAGCCGTCACTGGTGTGGAGCTGGATGGGGTAGCTTGTTTTGCTGCTCTTGTATCACATTAGGGGGAGGAGTCTAAACCAGAGTACAAACTGATCTTTCTCTTGTTTTCTTCAGGAAAGTTATGTTAAGGAAGTCAGCAATGACAAGGAGAACATGATCCTGATAAACAAAGCAGATTTGCTGAGTGAGGAGCAGCGGGCTGCCTGGGCTCAGTTCTTTGAGAAGGAGGGTGTTAAGGTGGTGTTCTGGTCAGCTTTGGCAGAGTGCAGACGGCTGTCTGGAGAAGAAAAGGTACTGTAGGTGATCAGTTCAAGCTGGGTGTGTGCTGACTGCCTCTGATAACTTGCTTTGCAGTTATGCTTGTGATATACCTGATCACCTTTCTAGGAAAGGCACAGTCCTTATCTCAGGGAAGCATTAATCTGAAGACCTGCATAGCTATGAACAGTATTTTAATGATTGATTCAGACCAAAAGTGAGTACAGTAAAATTGTGAACAAACTGGTACACCCTTTGGTCACTGTAGTGCTTACAATTTCTCTTTCAAGGTTTATGACTGAATAAATAATGCTGAACTAAATGTAACTGTCCCTTGAGGTTGCTGCTGAATAGCTACAGAAATATGCCTTGTAGATCTGTTTGCAAACCCTTGACTTATTAAAAGAATTGGAATCTTTTCCAAGAGGGATGCTGGGAGGAATGTGGTTATCTGTACACAGGATCTTTCTCTCCCGGGGAGGGGAGGTGTTTCTTAGGGAGCCTAAAATACTTGAGGGCCTTTGTTCGCCCCCTGGAACAAACTGTGCTGCTGCCCCAAGGTAACATGTTATCAATATATGCCACTTTCGGGTTCTGGTTACAGTAATTGCTACTCAGTTATAGAATATCCCATATCTCCCTCCAAAAATAACTAGTCTGCTCAGCTGGTTTGCAGCCCTTGGATAAAATCGTTTTACAGATTGATTCAAAGTGTTGGTTTTGCTTTCTTTTTCAGAAAGAAAAGCCAAAATACTATTGTTGTGAAAAGGTCTTTCTTTTTGAACATGAAGTGTTTGCAGTTTTCAGGGAAGAAATGTGAAGAGTTAGACTGAAAAAGCTTGAAATCATTTTAATGAAATGTTTAGACCTGAAAAAAAAAAAAGGCTTTGTGTTCTGAACGTTTTTTGGGGGAAAAAAAAAAAAAAAAAGCATGAATTCCTCTTACTATGAACCTTGGATAATCTAAAAAACTGTTTGCTGTGCTCCACTGCCTCTGTACGTACAGGTGCTGTGAGTGTGCGTGCATTCAGTTGTGCTGCTGGAGAGAAGCCCCTAACAACTTCACAGTGAAGCTAACAGTCTCTCTTAGCATACTTTTGTCATTCTCCTCAAACAGGCTAATTGTTTTTACATCCTATTTAAGACCCCTAAAAATACTCTGTGATTTAAGTAGTGAATTGTCAGTCCTTATGATCTGGCTGATGAAAACACAATGGACTGTGCTGCAGCAGTTGCAGTCAGCAGCAAAACTTAATGTTGTCTTTGCATTTCTCCTGTGAAATACTGTTCACGCAGGAACTGAATGCTGAAGGTGTAGCAGAAGACCTGAATGATTCTGAGGATGAAGGCCCCATTCAAGAAGGTGGCGAAACAGAGCAAGATAATGCAGAAAGTACATCCCCAGGCAACTCTTTGCAAACTGTAAACCAAGTTCTGGTTAGTGATGATGACAGTAGCAGTGAATATGAGGACTGTGAAGATGATGATGATGAGGCCTGGCAAACCTGTTCTGAAGATGAAGGTGGAGACAAAGAAAATGCTATTGCTCCAGAGAGGATGGAAAGCAGGACTGATGGTGCTGATGTGCAGCATATAGCGCAGGAGCAGAACAGGAAGCTCAGGAACTTCAGCCATCTGGTGCACAGAAATGAGCTGCTGGAGATATTCAAAACCATGCACAATGGACCAAGGGTGAAGGATGGGGAATTAAATGTTGGGCTGGTGAGTTGGACTTTGTGCTTAAATGAAACTTACTTAATACAAGTTTTAATTCCATATGCCTTCCGTGGGAAAAAAAACATCCTGTAGCCTGACTTCCTGTAAGGGTAAAAAGATTAGCAAGCACAAATTACTAAGAGTCTTGTACAGAGATTAATTCTGAAGTTCTTGAAGCTTGCTGTTCCCCACTGCTTGCCTTACATTTTTTAGTACATTTTGTTAAAGTACTTTTGTGTTGGAGCTCTGCCAGCCTTCTGGCATTGCCCTGCCTGATGTCATGTTACCATTCCACTTCTTTATCATCTAGGTGGGTTACCCTAATGTTGGCAAAAGTTCGACCATCAACACAATCCTTGGAAATAAGAAGGTGTCAGTGTCTGCTACACCAGGTCATACAAAACACTTTCAGGTATTGCTAACAAAGAGTATTGAACTTCTTATTACTTCCTTTTTCCCCTGATGGAAGAGAGCTTCAGTATGAACTAGTTGCAAGCATGTGCACTTACTGAGAACCGGTTTTGCCAACTTGAATTCTGCTAAGCAGAGTAAGTTGGAGAGGGGTGGGCTTGATGTGTGTGGTTCTGGAATTTTAGTTTCTGCTTCCAAACTCTTGCAACAGTCTGAGAGTTGCTTATGAAAGCTGCTCTGCAATGGGAGGTATATTCCATCTCCTGATTTTATGTAGGTAGTTTAGCCCTGTTTAGTTCAACACCACCTCTGAAAAGTGAATGGAATGCAGAGGACCATGGCTTAAGGTCAAGCTTTCAAACTGTCCTCCTTGTCCACAGTAATTGCTGTGAGTAAGTCTAGTTATGCTACTGTTTTCGTATTGATCAAACGTTTAATTTTGAGGTAGCAGCCCCAGTGCTATAATGAGCATTGTGGGATTTGTACTTGGGCAATTTCCTGCAAGTTCCAAAAGGTCTAAAGGTTTCTGGAGTGCTTTCTTCTCTCCCATCGGATTGTAGAGCTGAAGATCTTGCTGCCCCCATCTGGACACCTTATTTATGAACTTTGGAAGTGCTACTGTCTTCCACATCAGGTTTATTAAAACTTAAACAGGGGAAGTTCAGGTCAGATATAAGGAAGAAGTTCTTTACTGTGAGGGTGGTGAGGCAGTGAAACAGGTTGCCCAAAGAAGTGGTTGACCTGGGTTCAGCAGTAGCAGTCATTTTTTTCCTTCTTAGTAGCTGGTGCAGTGCAGTGTTTTTAACTTTCAGCCTGGGAGCAGCACTGATAACACCCATGTTTTCAGTTGCTGCTCAGTAATGTTTAGTCTGACCAAGGACTTTCTGAGCCTCACGCTCTGCCAGGGAGGAGGGTAAGCCAGGAGGAAGCAGAGACAGGGCACCTGAGCCAAACTAACCAGAGGGGTATTCCATACCACAGCACGTCATGCTCACTATATAAACTGGAGGCAGTTACCAGGAAGGGTTAGATCACTGCTCAGGTAGGGCTGGGTGTCGGTAGGTGGGTGGTGAACGATTGTATTCTCATCCCTTGTTGTTTCCCTTATCATTATAATTATTGGTGGCAGCAGTAGTGATTAGTGTTATTCCTTAGTTACTGGACTGTTCTTATCTCAACTCGTGGGAGTTACATTCTTTCAATTCTCCTCCGAATTGCTTCTGGAGCAGGGGGAGATAGAAGCTGGGGGGAGTGAGCGAGCGGCTGTGTGGTTCTGAGTTACCAGCTGGGCTTAAACCACGAGAGTGGTAAATGTTGCATTCCTGGCAGTGTTCAAGGCCAGGCTGGACAGAGTCTTGAGTGACATGATTTAGTGTAAGGTGTCCCTGCTCATTGCAGAGGGATTGGGAGTAGATGATCTTAAGGTCATTTCCAACCCTAACTATTCTATGATTGTATTATTTCCTTAATTCAGTGGCTGACACCAGCAGGGCAGATGTCAGCGTTAATGGAATTTCTGCTTATTCACATTTTCATCCACGTTTCTTCTGTACATTTGATTTTTTTGTTCCTTTCTCTTCCATGGACAATGACTTGCCTTGGTGAACTAATCGGTTATTTATTGTGTAGACCCTGTATGTGGAGCCTGGTCTGTGTCTTTGTGATTGCCCTGGTCTGGTGATGCCATCTTTCATCTCTACCAAGGCAGAAATGATTTGTTCTGGAATTCTGCCTGTAGATCAGATGAGGGACCATGTCCCACCTATTTCTCTAATATCCTTTGCGTGGGGTTTGTGAGAGTGTCTGGATCCAGCAGTATGTGCTGGATCTGGAGTATGCAATGAAGCATGTTCCAGCCGTGCTAGGGGCATACATGCTTATGTGTTGAGGGCGGTGGGGGCACACACTGGATAAAACAGCCCTGCTGTGTTGGTGTTTTACCATCTCATCTCAAGTTTGGCTTCTCAGACTGACATTGTTGTTCTGGTTTGCAACAAAACGTGAAAGTCATTCTTCATGTACGCTCTTGGAATGACTGGGGCAAGATTGTGTAGCTGAAAATCAACCAGGTGGTTTCCTTCACTAGCTTACGTTTGCCAGCATATCCCACGAAATGTTTTGGAAGCGACCTATGGAATAAATATCATAAGGCCAAGGGAAGATGAGGATCCAGATCGAAAGCCGACAGCTGAAGAGCTCCTAACAGCATATGGATGTGAGTGATGATCCCTTCAAAGCCTATTGCCTACTCTGTGTGCATGGTCCTTAGGAGAAGTATTTAAAGTTAGGCCCAACTCAGGTTTGTCACACATTGGATGCAAGTCCCCATTAAGACTTGCCCTCCTCTTGGGAAGGACCTTTGGTGCCAGCTAATCTCATGTGTTTGTTGCAGTGTTGGTTTGCTGGTTTCGTCAGATAGATGATGCGATTGTGTTGAGGATGTTGTAGTGCCCTGCCAGCCTATGCAGTGTGGTGCTCCCGTCCTTTTAGATACCTTCCATCAACTCTGTCTTGAATTAGACTTTGAAGAATACAGTGGAGGATTATCTCCCTTGTTTGATTCTCTGAGGCAGTCTGTCTTCTCTGGCCTTAAAACAAAAATAAAAACTGAGCTGTAGGGAGATGTCAGCTCATTTCAGGTTAGGATGCTTCTGCAGTACCTCTACAGTCACCAGGTTCTCTTTCTCTTTTTTTCCCTGCTTTCCTCAACAGAATCTTCTTTCTGAGGGGGTTTTGGTTTTTTGGGGGAGTTGTTTTTGAGAAAGGATACAAATATGCAGTTAGGCAGCAGAGAACAACGTTACTAATTCTCAGGTTGTCCTGACACAGAATGTACTTTGGATTTGGTTTACAGATATGAGAGGCTTTATGACAGCTCATGGGCAGCCAGACCAGCCAAGATCAGCTCGATATGTGTTAAAAGACTATGTCAGTGTAAGTGTTTCCTGTGTCTGGGTTTTCTCTCCTCCTGGGAGCTGAATTGAAGATTTCACTAGAGCCTGATGAGCACAGTGAAATTAATTCTATTTCTCTGAACAAAATCACTATATATCAAAATATTCTTTAAATTGGGCTATTTTTATGTTTTAAAAGAATAAATGGAACTTCTCAAGCTGCTTAATATTAAGAAGGTGATTGCTTAAAAATAAGGTGCCAGCTAAATAAATTGTCTCTGAAACAGGCAGGAGATATTCAGGAAGCAAACCCATATTGTCTAGCTGGACCAATATTTGGCACTAAAGACTTGGTGGTGTAATGCTGCGTGCTTCTACAGCACCTCTTAGCAATTTATTGTTGGGTGTTTCTTAATAGGATCCTCCAGTACTCTTCAGAGTTGTGCACTGTGCTGTTTGTAGCTGCACATTGCAGCTGGAAATGGTGCTTTGAAGTAGAGGTGGAATGGTACTTTAAGTTGAGCTAGTTGCTGCCTGGAAGGAAAAATAAAGTGTACTGATAATCACTCAGTATGAGTGCCTGGACTTCCAGGGCCCTTCTTGGATTTGGTGTTGTCTTCTTTCCTCTGTGTATCTCTTGAGTTTTTGGGTTTGTTTTTTCTTGTAATAACTGTATCCCATTGCTTTCACAGGGGAAGCTGTTATATTGCCATCCACCTCCTGGCATTGACCCCAGCAGTTTTCAGCACCAGCATCAAAGGTGCCCAGAGAGCAGAACTGCGCAGGCCAATGGACAGGTGAAGCCTGAGAAGAATACCAAAGCAAAACAAATTGAAAATGTGGTGGACAAAACATTTTTCCACCAGGTAAATTCTGGAGGAGTCTCACTCTAGGAGTTCTTACTGCAGCACTGGTGTGCCATAGTTCCTAGAAAACATGTAGCTTTGAGGGTGGAAGGGTGCTGGGTTGAGTTAAAGGTGTGTTGTGCTGCGTGTAGTTTCTGTGCAAGACCTCTCTGTTGTTTTTATTGTCCCTTAAGTGACTGGGAATGGCCTGGGTGACTGAAAGATAGGTAATGAGGAACACATAGTTGATTTTTGTAAAAGGTCAGCAGGGTGGCACCTGTCATCATGGGCCTGACATCGATATTGAGCAAACAGGAGAGTGGCTGGGTGCAGACACGAGGAAGGAGGGTGGTGTGACACAGCAACCTATCAGGAACATGGTTTTGGACTAGCAGGTCCTTCAGACTATCTTTCTTTTCTTGAGATGGTGTATTTAGGGGATGTGATAAGCTTCTTTTAAGACAACCGATTTTGTACTATATGGTTGTTTTGACTCAAAACCTTAGATGAAAAGAACACAAACTGATGTAAAATCTAATTGAGAAATCTTGAAGTGGAAAATGGGATTTTTTTTTTTTTTTTAACTTGTATGTTTCTTGTCAGGTCGCACAGGGGTCTGTTTTGCCTGTACATTACAGAAAAAAATTGTTAGTGACTCGAAATGTCAAATCCAAAACTGATGAAGTCTGCATACCTGACAGGGATCATAACAGGGTGTTTAGCAGTGCAGAGGATGGGTCATAGATAGCATCATCCATTCTGTTTGGTTTGCTGGATATGAACAGTATTTGTTTTAGCACAGCTAAAGATAGCCAAGCATTTTGAAAACAAGAATTCAAGCTCTCTTCAAAAAAACCCAATGAGCTGTTTCAAAAACTGTGACCTGAAGAGAATTTTTGGAATTGCCAGACTTTTCCTCTGGCTGCCCAAAGTGCTGGCATGAGCTGAGAGCCCCGACAGTGCTACCCACACTCCAGACTTCAGCAAGTTATTTTAGTCTCTGGCTTTTCACACACACCAGATTTATTTGCAAAGCCAATTTGTTGTGTGCAAAGCAGAGACTATGAGAATCAGTCCTGGTGCCATGGCTCATGTCTGTTGGAGCTCAGTGTCTCGTCAGTGCTCTTGTGCTTGCAGCAGTAGACACTGAGTACCTGGCACAGTGGGGCATAGCTGCAGACAGAACTGGAGAGTGTTAGCAGGCTTAAACTCAGCTGTGTGGTGTGACCTTTCCTGCAGCTCTGGAGGTGGGGCTGAGCAGGTCTCGATGGGTTTGAGCTTGTCTATATCTGGTTTTATTAACGTGTCAGTTCTGTGTGGTTAAGTATCTTCTCACAGTCACTGGTGATTGTCTCCTCTTCCAGGAGAACATTCGTGCCCTCGTGAAAGGGGTCCGGGCTGCAATGGGATACCGGCCCAGCGGTGGCCTTGTGCCTGTGACTACACCCAATCCTGGGAATGTCATAGGAAAGCCCTGGAAGAAACATGGAAACAGGAACAAGAAGGAGAAAATCCGCAGGATCACTAAGCACCTGGAGGCTTAGCTATGGCACTGGTATTTGGCCTTTCCAGGGCATGCACTGTGCTGTCTACAGGCCTGAACTGAGGAGAGTGAGAAAAGGATAAGTGGGCATCGCTAGTTTGCCTGCTATGGATCGTCCTGGGCAGGGAATGAGACTGGGCTTTGCTAGTTGAGCTCACCCCTTCTGAGGACAAGAGAGACCTGGCTGTTAGTGGTATCTGGAAGCCAGCCCAGGCATTTTCCTGCTGCTGAAACATCCTTTCAATGGGAGCAGATGGGACTGTGTGGGGATGTTTTTTCCTTCCATAAAGGATGTATTTCATAGCAGCTGGGATCAAGGCAAGACCTGCAAAACTGACTAAAATTTTGGAACATGTGAATTTCAGTGAGTGATGTTTGTTACACTTTGTGACACTGTTGCTCATTATTCTTTTTAAGCTTGCCGATTTGACAGAGTACTTCAATCTGGTGAAAAACACAGTAAAGGATCTTTATTGCCCTCTTCCTTCTCTGCTATACAAGCCCTATTCCTTGCAGTCCAGTACTGAAACCACTCCCTGTTTCCCAGCTTAAAGCAGAGCATGGCACACCGTGTGAGGAAAATGCTTCTTCTATGTCCTTCACACTGAGCTGGTGTCAGTTGTTTTTCTGTGTGATTTCCTGTTGGTATTTTAAAACACGAGCTCCATGTGACTGGCCAAAAATCTGGTGCTAATTTGTCCTTAAATATACTTGAGATTTTACTTCCTATATGGTGTCATGTTCTGTTGCACTGACCTAGTCACAGAAGTATCATAATAGCAGATGTTAACTGTCTCTGAAACTGATTAGTATGACTCTAAAAAGACTGTACTTACTTTGGGTCAGACTTCAGTGAAATTTACTCCTTGTTTGCCCTGCTGAGAAAATGTGCTCTTGGTGAGTGGTATTCATTCCTAGTCCAGCACATGGAGAGTAATAATAGGACTGGAAAGGCTCACAAAGACAAATTGTGCTTTGTTTTTAGGAGGTGAAGCAAGCTTAACAGGTGATGCTGATCTCTGATACTAAAAAAGGGATTGCTGTCTTGTAATTTTGTACTTTCCAGGCTCTAAGTGTGGATGGAGAGATGAAAGCAACTGCTGAGCAAAGCCAGAGCAGATGTGGGGTATGTGACCAAGCTGTTTTTGACTTTGTGACCCTTTGTGTGCTTGTACTGTACAGCCAGTTTGCACTGTGAATGTAGAGGATCATAGAATGGTTTGGGTTGGAGGGAACCTTAAAGCTCATCCAGTTCCAACCCCCCTGCCACAGGCAGGAACACCTTCCAATAGACCAGGCTGCTCAAAGCCTCATCCTACCTGGCCTTGAACACTGCCAGGGATGGAGCAGCCGCAACTTCTCTGGGCAGCCTGTGCCAGTGCCTCACCACTCTTACCTTGGCTTCTGCTTCCCCTGAAGTCCCTACTCTCAGGCTCTTAATTACATCACTGGGGGGAAGATATTTCGCTGCCACCTGTACAGCTAAGGCATAATTATACTGAATGAATATGGTCACTGGCGTTTTAAGTCAATTTACCATGCTGGAAAGTAGATTTGCAGGAGAGACTGTTTAACGTGGTTCTCCTTGGGAAGGTGATCTTTGCCTTTGTTTCCTGAAGAGATTGTGCCCTACCCAAATAGTCTCTGATCAGGCTTCTCCACCGACCTTGGAGAGACAGTTTCTGCCTTTCTTGCTTATAATACTTTAGGGGCCTGATTGCTCAGAAGTGCCCGTTTCTTTTTGTCCTGTCCTGTGTGAAGCTATTGCCTGTCAAACCAAAGTTGGGGTATTCTTTATTGAAGTTCTAAAATATTTTTTCTGTTCTGCTTCTCTCCTTTCAAAGCATTTTGAGTTCTTGGCTCATGTTGCATGCACTTGAGTTTTCTTCTTTTGCATTCTCTGTGCCTTCCTGCCAGCTGGGTCTCCATGAACCTCTTTGCTGGAGGGGCTGTGTCCTGGTGTAGACCCTTCCAAATGTAGGGAGTAACAAATCTCCAGGGTCTGAGACTTGGGACAACTCTGCTTGTTGCTTGCAGAAGCCTTTGGCCACAAGAGCTGCCAAACCGCTTGCGGTGCGTGTGAGCGAATAGAGGATAATGTAAATACAACTGAGCAAATAATGTTTGCCCAGCTTTGTGAATTGCAAGCTGCACCTTGCTGTGCTGAGGGACTCTTGCCTCAGTAGGAGGAGGACCATAAGCAAGAGTTGTGGATCTAAAAGCTTGTTAATATTTTATGCTGCTACTGAGCAGTGGGCAAACAAGGTAATAGGTGAGGACCGTGGTTAAATTAATGCCTTCCTCTGGTGATTTGGTCTGTTGCTGAATAGCATCTGCCTTGCTCTACCCTTGCTGGGAAATGCCAGCTGGGCTGTGTTGACAGTTCAGTGCAGTGCATATGAGCAGCTGGCAGGCATGAGGCAATGTGGGGACTCTGCTGTTGTGAGGAGCCTGCACAAAGGAGACATTGTGCTTTGCCCTGGCCACCTGTTGAATGAGCTGCTCTGCTACTCCCACTGGTTTCTACAGAAGGCAAGTTCCATTTTTGAGTGCTGTTTATTTAAAAGTGCCTTGTGCATGTGGAGAGGGTGTGCAACCAGCTCCAGTCTGTTCTTCCGGATCTGCAGCACTTGTGTGTCCTAGTAGTGTGCCTTCCTTATAGGGGGCTTTTCTTTCTAATGCAGACAGTTCTTTTCCTGGCTGATGCAGTTGCCTGCTGCACTGATACCTGCAGCAGGGTCACAGAGTGGTTTGGGTTGGAAGTCCAACCTGTGCAGCAGGTGCCTGGCGATGGCTGGCGGCAGGTATCCTGCATCCTGTACAGCTTCCTGGGCCACATCTGCAACACCTTTGGGGGTTGCTTGCCAGCCAGCTTGGCATCCATGTGGGCATCTTGCCTCGCCTCTGTGGTGGCCATGGGTCACACACCTGCCTGCTGCTCTGGGATACTGGGCTGGGGTGGGAGGTAGAGGATTTTGGCAACCTGGCTCCAGATGGCATCTCTGCCCTGCTGCAGTGTGTACATTTAGGTACCCATCCCCACACAGTGACAGCCCTGGCAGATCTAGAGTCCTATTTGGACAGGTCCATCCCAGAGCAATGCACAGGACGTTGCCAAGGCATATCGACTGCTCTGTAGAGCAGAGCTCAGAAAAGGAGCATGGAGGCTAGCTTGTCGTGTCAAGGCATAGGTGAACCACCAGAGCATCTCTACATCTCTTCATACATATGGCTGCCCCCGAAAAGGCTGGAGCCAGGGTGAGCTCGAGGCTGTCTCAAGCTCATTCAAAGGTCTTTTTACTCTGAACTGCAGCTGATGTGGTCCTGTAGAGAAGCTGCTGTGAAACAAATGGATTTTGGAGGACTCCTCTTGGTGGCATTACATTGGCCCTTCTCTCTTTTTGTCTGCCTACTAGTCAGTAGAGTTTTATTCCCAGAAGAGGCGCAAGGTGGTACATTTTCAGAGTTTCTGTGCTATTTCCTGGTAGTCTTACTTTCTCCCAGGAGCCTTTCCCACTCAGGCTGCTGCTGTTGGCTGCAAGAAGGTTGCAGTACGGGTTATCATGATGCAACACTGGCTGCAGTTCTGTCCAGAAGGCTGGGGCTGTCCTTCACACACAGGACTTGACATTGCATGTCAGAGCTGCTGCTTAGGCCATCCATCTACTAGAAACTGTGCTTTGCAGTGCCTCTTTGGGGGGAGGGAAGTGTTGTTTTACTCTGTTCCTGAAAATGGAAGCATTGCGTGTGAGCAAGTGAAGGGGATGCCAGGATGCACTCACTGACTGCTCTGCTATGGGTGCCATGGTTCTTCTAACACTGCAGCACTACACAAGAGTCTCTGCCCGTCACCCCACTGCAGAGCACTCTGTCAGGGTCGGGTTTGTCTGATCTTTTCCCGATGTCTCAGCTCAAGGACCTCTGGGACGATGACTTTTGCAGCACGGGGCTGCCACACGTGCATCCCTTCAGCTCTGCAGTCACTGCCTGATCCAAAAATCCTCCGTTACTTCCTTGGAGGAGGATGAAATCCTTCCCTCCTGCCGTTAGGGGCCGGCCTTTCCAAGGCAGAGGGAGAGCAGCCCCATCGGCGCAGGCGGGCGTCCCCAGCGCGGCGCAGCTGGGTCCTGTCCTGTTTGGGGATGCCCGCAGGGGTGCAGGCCCCCCACACACACCCTGCACTGTGGCACACGAACGGGCTGTTCCCAGCCAGACTGGCAGGAGCACGGTCAAGACCCTGGGAGAAGAGCTGGTGCCCTGGTGAGTGAGGCAGGGCTCCCGGCCCGCTCGGGCTGTTGCTGGTGGAGTTAAGCAGCTCTCTCCTGGCTGTCCTGTAACACCAGTGCTTTAATGTAAGAAGCAGCCCCCCTATTCTCAGCTTCTTCCCTGCTCCCATGAGCCTGACACCATTGCCTGGCACCAGCAGGTTTCTCCACCTGCATGTCTGAGGACCAGCTCTGTGCTCTCTCACTCCCTGTGTGGTGGATCTAGTCCAGCTTTTTTCCTGGGATGGTTTTATTCATTTTTCTTTTTTCATCTTTCGTTTGCAGCAAAAATATTGGGGAAAAGCATCATGAGGATGCTGGGAGCAGCTCCCCAGGGCACCCCAGATTATGCTCTCTCAGAGATATATGCCTGAGGTGCCCAAGACATCTTGGGATATGAAGAGAGGTCATGGTGAGGACAAGAGGAAAAGAAACTGCTCCTGAGTCAGAAGAACTCTGCCCTGGTGTTTTCTCTTGCTGCTGCTACGGGAAAAGGGTCTGTCCTGTGGGTGGTGTCAGGACAGCAGGGCTGTGCTTGCCGGGTGGAGCAGGCTTGGGTTGCCTTCCTGGGAATGCCCCACTCCGCAGCCTTGTGTCATTCCGGAGTCAGCAGCTGAAGCAAAGAAACAGAAACTTCATGTCCTGATGAGAAGTTCCCCCAGGCCAGCCGGGGTTTTACAGCCTGCACACAGCAAAGGGAAGCTGGAAGCCTCTGCACAGCCCCTTTGTGTTGCTGGCACTGATGAACCAGCCTGAGCTTCATCTAGGGTTTTGCAGGGTTTTGGCAAGTGCTGTCTGCTTAGTGACTCAGCACCAGCTCTGCTTATGGCACCTCAGGGGGATGCTGAGGAACCATTGCTGTGGGATCCCGGGGAAAAGGGATTCTCCCTCTCTTGACACACTCCATGTCTACCTTGAATACCACCCCATGTGCTCCTGAGCCCTGTCCTCATGCTGCCTCGGCAGGGAGGGGAGCACGGGAGAAAAATGGAACCCAGTGTTCTGCTTTGAGCTTTGCTTGCGTTGCTGTGGAGAAAGGGAGAACCAAACACTTTATAGTTTCAATTCCCGTTCAATTCAACAGCCAATTCCCCTTTCCTGTAAAGGCGGTGCAGACCCTGTGCCCCCAGGGGGAAGCACTGCTACCGGGGGCTCCCTCACACTCAGCTGTGGCACTGTCTGCTCCTTTCTCTTCACGGTGGGACTCTGAGGACCTCACGATGCAGTGGAGCCGACCCGTCCCTGATGCCCAGCCTTGCTCCATGTTGCACCTGGGCACTTCAGATCTGCTGCCCCTCCAAGCCACCCTGAGCACCCACTCCCCCAACCAAGCAAACAGAAGGTGCTTCCTCAAGGCTACCCTGGGACAGGTGATAAGCTCTGGGGTGCCATCCCATGCTGCCATGCCATATTGTGCCTGGAGCACTGCTGGAAGGAGGAGTGACAACTTCCAGCATCTCCTTTTCACACTTGTTCTGCTGCAAAGGGATGTGGGGGGTCCCTTTTTTTCCCTACTGTTGGCTGCACTCCCTGGAATTGGGGCTCTGGGAGAGATGCAGCTATAAGGCTGGGTTTAAACCCAGCAGTCTCCTCTTTTGGTTGGGCTTGTGTTTTCCCCAGCACCGGGGGTTACAAGCCCTGCCTAGACATGCTTTGCAAACTCTCGAAGCCTGCTGCTCTGCCCAGCAAGGCAGGAGATAGGGACAGTTCCCACTGTGGCTTCCTGCTGGTGGCTGCTGCACTTCCCAGTCATCCTCATCTGCTTAACACTAGCCAGGGACTAGTGAGACAGACACTCATTGGGAAGGTTATAAATGTCTTAAGTGCTGTACATGGGGGACTTTGCTCTTGGTCTGCCTGGCAGGTGCCTGCTGCTGTAAAGGAGAGCGCTGCCAATTCCTGTGCTGAGGAGATTAATTTCTTACCCTGGGATGATTGTGTGCAGTGCAGACCAATGGAAGCTGCAGAAATAGGAGACCACACAGAGGTCGGGAGGGACCAGTCAGTTTGCATTCACTGCGCCTTGGGCCACATATGCAGGGGTGAGGCTGCAGCATGGGGATTCCAAGACCCCACAGCCCACACTGATGGATTTGTTGCCCATAAAGTGCTGCTTTATCTCTAACTTTCTATCTGTCAAATCCGCATGCTGTGCTGTGCCCAGGTGCCCCAGAACCAGAATGCTGGGAGGGAAGCCCTGGGTGCCCTGGGCACTCTGTTGAGCAAGAGGGTCTAGGATGGGAACTTGGGGACCTGCTTGGTGCTCTCCTGCTCCTCTGTGTTACAGGGCACAGGGGAGGTGAAGAGTTTCCCTGCACAGGAGAGCAGTGAGGAGCACAACTGGGACCAGTTTGCTCCCTGCAGCTGAGCTTAGCTCTTTGCCCCAGGACGGGTGGCGGTAGTTTCTACAAGGAATACATCAAGAAAAGAGCCTTTAGTATAGCCCTGGGCTGATGGTGTCTTCCACAGTCTTTTCCAAGGTGCTGGTGGCTTGTAGCTGACCCTTCTTCCCAAGGGCATGCATCCTGCCCTGGTCTCTGGGCATTGCTCTGGCTGAATAAACTAGAAGGAAAGAAATGAGAGACAATGATTTTTTAATGCCATGGTCAAACTTCATCAAGCACTGCTGCCTGGCACTGCCACCACGGCTGAGCTGGAACCTGCTTTAGGCAGTGGAAAATGCACAGCTTCTTAACAGGGTGAGGCTTAGCAGGGTGAGGATGGGGCTCTGGGGTGGGCAGACCCTGCCTGGTTTGCCTGCAGCAGCAAAAGGGGCCTTTGCAGAGCTCCTGCTGATAAGAAGTGCCTGTATTCATGTTTCCAAGGGTCCAAGTGAATTGCTGAGTGGCGAGGCTCAGAAATCCAGACGCCAGACAATGGAAAGGCTGGAAACATAAGGGAAAGGAAATTCTTCTGCTGTATTGCCTTTCCTATGGCGATAAGATAACCCAAAGTGAAACAAAAGTCCTCACTGCAGACGGTGGGGTGGGCACCTCAGCTGCTTTCTAAAGCACAGGAGGATGTCAGCATGAGCCAGGATCTCCTGAGCCGGCGGGGCACAGCCAGCCTGTGCTCCTGTTGCACAGTGGCAGCAGTGTCTGCAGTTCTCTGCAACAGGGAACCTGGCCTACTCCATCCTACATGTCCTTCGTTTACACACTGATGGGAGAAATCTTACTTTAAATGCTCTGGAAGAGCAAAGTGAGGACACAACATTTGCTAATAATACATTATAGTTGGGTGTATGAACATCCCAAAGCTGGTACCAGAATGTGTTGAAAGGGCTAGCACTGCTGAGTGGCTGGGGTCAGAGTGACAACTTATATTACATGTCAAAGTGGTGGGGACAGGGACAGAGAGTGTGTCCATACAGCAGTGCTGCGAGCAGGATTAGCTCCAGCCATAGAGGAGGCTGGTCCTGGGAGCACAACACTGTGTGGGAGCTGCCAAGGCAAAGGCTGCAAGTGAATCTGTGCAATGCTGGTGTGTGTACAGAGCAGGGCATCCCCCAAAGCACCTGGAGCTACATAGGCCACAATAAGAGGAGCAAGTGGAAAAGATGTATCTGAGGAAGGATGGAGGTGAGCCTCTGAAAAGGTGTCCTGTTCCAAAGAGAGGATGTAATGGGGTGGGTGCCATCAGGGCAGCAGAGGAAAGGACAAGAGCCTCTGCTGCATCTCAGAGTGCAAGCACAGGGAGCTCTGAACTGAAGCTGGCAGAAACAAGCTCAGATTACAGCCTACCGGCTCAGAGGAGGCCCGAATTAACTGTGGAAATCATTGTGTGCTATTTCCGGCAGCAGGGCCGGGATGAATGATGAGAGTTGTTCAGGGCAGCCCCTGTGGCTCAGGAAGCACCCGGGGCTGTGGCACTGGGAGCGGCAGGCCTGGCTGCAGGAGGTCACCCTATGCTGCCCTGCTCAGCCTCTGCTGTGCCCCAGGGGCTGCTTCGGGGTCCTGTCATTAGCAGCCAAACTTCAGACAACAGCAGGACAGGTGCCATGTCTTGCTCCCTCCTGGTTTGGGATCCCACGGTGGGAGTTGTGAAGGGGTGTGATGGTGTTAGTTCAGGCTGTGAGAAAGCATGTTGCCGGCTGCAGGGACCCAAGTGAAAGGAGAAGCTGTGCAGGGGGAGCCTGGGACTCGGGTGCATCACACATTACTGTGGTTTGCAGCTCTCCAGTGGCTGCACTTGCTGTGTGTCCTGGGGTGCAGTGAGGGGAGACCAGTGGTCTCAGCCGTTTCAGATCTTGTACTCAGTCCATCTGGGTATTTTCCCTTTGTTTTCACGCTGATGGCTCTGGAAAGGGGAGGGCTGAGAGGGCTGAGCTGTAGGCACAGGAGAAGTGCAGGACTCAGAATAGCAGCAGCTTTGGTTGGATAGTGGTGACACTTGCAGTGCTTCCCTTTGTGCTGCCTAGGGAAGCAGGACCTGGCAGCAGAGCAAAGCACAGCATGAAGCACCATTAACACTGAGCAGGTGTTGCACATCTGTGCAGTGTGGTTTGCTGTAACCTCTCTGCCCACTCCCTGTAGCCTTCACTGGTTGCTTCTGCTGGGCTATTTGGGGAGCTACCTCTGCCACCAGCACCTCTGATGGAGATCACCCCACAGCAATCACGGCCATGTGGGGGCATGAACGGCTCTTCCCAGTACAGAGCACACTGGAGTGTTCCCAGCACTGCTGCCCAGCCAGTCCTGCTGCAGTCACACATTTCACAAGCAGTCACACGATGATGCTGGCTGTCTGCACCCAGCATGGTCCCTTTGCTGTTACTCGGTGAACCAAGTGGGCCGGGCAGGCTTCTCCCGTGGGACATCATTGTGGGCTTGTGCTGGCTGTTCTAATGCCATTACAGCTGCCTTTTGGATCTTCTCCTGCCCCATGGCTTGCAGCAAATGTGAACCAAGCACCCACTGCTCCCTGCTCTGCCAGAGGGCAGAAGGTGTGGTTTGTGGGGTACTTGGAGTCACTCAAGAGGTTCTTTTGGCTCTCCCAGCCCTGAGGGTCCCCCGGTGATCTTGCAGCTGTGAAGAGTGGAGAGATGGCAAGAGTGACCTCTTCTCCTCCCTGTAGGGGTATGTTCTGCAGGCAGAGAGGGGCTCATGGGCGGCTTTTGGGCTTCCCAGTGAGATGACATAAGCTCTTCATGCAATGATGCTCTTTGCCCCAGGACTGGGAACAATGCATCTCCTGTTTCAACTGTCTACATATCCCAGGAGGAGGATGGCCACTGGCCATGCTGGGTCTCCCGTGCCACAGCAGCGTGAAGCTGAGTGGCTTTGAAGTGCACTCTGCACTGCTGTTGGACAGGATCTGAGCAGCCATTGTGCAAAGCAAAACAAACCCTTCCTATCGTGTCAGAGTCTCAGAGGGTGGCTCTGCTTCCAGCTGCAGAGCTGGAGAACCCTGCCAGAGCCTGCTGATAACCATCTCCCCTTTCAAAAGAGTTCAAGTCCCTGCTCCTGATGGGTGATGTCACCTTATCAGCACTTGAAGGCTCCTGATAAAGGGATCAATCTAGCTTCAGCTGCATCTCCACCTGCAAACACAATGTAGGGGCACAGTCACAGTGAGTGTTGCCGGGCCCCCTGTGCACTTTCGACCTGGGGAGGGTCGCGGCTGCCTGGATCCTGCCCGGTGCAGCACTGGGACCAGGAACAATGGTGACCAGGGCAGTGCTGTGGCCAGGGTGGGTGATTACCGAAAATCATGTGCTTACCCCGGCTGCGACAGAGGCAATTTGTCAAAGTCCCATTTTCTTTTCCCCTGATAAGATAGGGCTTGTGGAGTACAATAATGCTGTTCTGAGACACAATTGTGGCTCTTCTACCCAGCACACACGCAGGGGAGGCTAATTTTGGCCTTGCTGGCAGGCAGGAGGTGAGAGGGTGCTTCTGTTTGTGCCAAGGCGCAGGGCAGCTCTTTGAGCCTAGAGGACCAGGACACCCCAGGGACAGCAAGGTCACGCTGTCTCCTACTGGCTGGCACTCTCCCTGCCAGTGGTCCTGGAGGGGGCTATGGGTGTGGAAGGAGCTGTTGCCACTGGCTTTGTGATTCAGAGCCAATACAGTGCAGCACATTGCTGTAGTCCCTGCCAACACCTGGAGACTCAGCCTGAGAATGGGGTAGTCCTGATAGCCAGTGGTCTCCCTTGCCCTTGCTGGCACCCAGCGTATGTACCTGCACTCTCATTCTCACACCTTCTTCCTTCCCATGCTTTGGACATTGCCCAGCACCATGATGTGAGGACAGTGTTCATGCGCTGGCTGAGGGAAGCTGCTTGTTCTCAGCTGTCTGCGCTGTGGCTTGCTGGCCAAGCACGGGCAGGATGGAGATCTTGTCTACCCTGTGCAAACAAGTCTCTGGAGGCAGCTCCAGTGCCATCACAGTCTCAAGGAAAAACCAGTAAACAGCACCACTGACAAAGCCAGGGCTAATGAAATCCCAGCCTGCCTGGGAAACAGACCTTTTCAGTAAGATAAATTATAGTGGTAGGTGCTGGATCTGGCCTTCCTCAGGAGGGCAATGAGCAGCACACCCCTCTGCCAGAGCCAAAGTTTCCATTTTGGCATATTGCTTGGGATGCATTTTCTTCATAGTTTGAAATCAAAGCATAATACTATCTTCATGAACCACATTCACCAGTCTGATAATGTGACCAGACAAAAGGTCAATGGAAAACTTAATATAATTTATTGGCTGATTTAAAAAAAAAAATCTAATCATCCATTTTTCCTTTTTCCTGACCCCCCACCCGCACCCAGTGCCCTGCTGATATTTTCCAGCCATTCCCAAAACAATAGCCAGGGTGGGAGTGCTCTGAGCGGGCACAGCTACAGAGGAAGCTTTTCCTGAGGGGCTGGAGCTGCATCTGTCTGCTTGGCTCCCCCTCCTGAGAGCTGTGCTCAGCCTAGCTCACCAGCCTGCCCAGGGACAGGGATGGCACCACATCAGGTCTGGGCATACCTAGTGGTTTCAGTATGTTTGCTGGGGGTCTTGTGCTCCACAGGGTGACTTGAGGTTTTGGGCTTGAAGAAAGACATTAATCTCTGCTGGTTTTGTAGGTGTGGACAGGAGGGAAGGAGGGTCCAGCCATGTCCAGCTGCTGGACCAGTATGGCCAGATGTCTTGGATGAAGCCCTCAGAGGTCCCAAGAACATCCTTTCTGGACACAGCCCTTTGGAAAGGTCTCCATCAGTGCATGCTGTGCTGCCTCACAGGAAAGCCGCAGGAAGCCCCAGTGTGGTGCATAGGCATGTGAGCATGGATGCATTCCTTTGCATGTGTGTGAGTAGGTGGGATGTGCTGTCACGCAAGCACCCCTCTTCCTTGCACAGTTCCTCATTTTCCCAGCCACCAAAAGCATGGTGCTGCTTGCTTAGTCCAGGGGGCCGAAAGCTGCTCCACCCCATAGCTACTCAGCAACCACTTGTCTCCTCATGCCCTAGAGTCCACACAGTCTTTAGAACCCCAGGAGGTGTCTGAAGCAATCAAGCAGCCAGGTGGTTGTCCAGGCATGAGTTCTCCTAAGGAGGTAGATGAGCTTGCTTTGTTAGGGTGGAGCTGCAAAAGTAATTAGTAATTTCTTATGCTAATACCTTACAGATGCACAAGAAAGGCTCCCAGAGGGTAAGAGATGGTGGAAAGGATCCAGTAGTTTCTTTTTCATCATTAGCTGTTACTTACACGTGGTGGCTTTGGAGTTCAAACCCTGCTGAGCTGTGGGAAGGAGAGCATTGGGAAGCCTTCTTCAGGCATGGGGTGGGAGAAAAAGAGAGCCCCTAGCTGCCCATTTCTGTCAGGCTGCAGCACTGCTGAGCTCTGTCATGATGATACCATGGCTGGGCATAAAAAACCCTGGCTCCTATCAGCCGTAAGTGTCTGTCCTCCCTGCTTTCTTTGTAGCAGATCTGTAGGCTTGGCTGTTGCTGAGGAAGGGCTGGAGAGATGGAGGGAGCCTGAGCAGTGTGGCTTGCAAAGCAGGGGACAAAGGAAAAGCAGGCAACTTCTGAAGCCTGGAGTTTCAAAAAAGAAAAATGACCCTTAAGCATGTTTTCACCTTGTGTTTTGTAAAGCTATTTCTTGTGCACTTGTGTATGGGGCTGGCTGTGGTGTGGGGGCTCCCTAGCTGTGCAGCTCTGCCTGCTGCACACCAGCAAAACCCAGCCTCTCCAACTGGGAGAACTGGGCGCCCATGTTGGGGATACTTCACTGCCTCACTTGGGGAGTTCAGGAATGCCAGGGCTTCATGGTAGGTAGCCCTGGGTTTCTTCAAGTCTTTACAAGCAGGAGCATTCAGATGCTGCTATGCCCAACAACCCAGTGTACAGGTACCCTTAGCCAAATGCCTACATCAGGCATGGCTTGTGTAGAGCTGCCTGTCCCTCATCACTCTGCAGTTACCAGACTGTGCTGCTTGTGTTCCCAAGGCTTTCTGCCTGCTCTAGAAACTGCTTTTCAGTGTCTTGTGGGTGTGTTGATCTCCTTTGGCCCTTGCACAATACAGTTTTTGCTCTTCAGCACATTCAATTCCCGCTCTGTTCCAGCTGGTGCTGGGACATGCGGGCAGGGGACACCAGTCTCGATGGCAGCAATGCTGTTGGTCTGTGGGGTAAACTGGGAGCCACCAAGGAGGCAGGGGGCATTGCAGAAGCATAGCTTCTCAGACTGGAATAAGCTTGTGGACTTTGCCCTTTTAGTTGAAATAACAGAGATGAAAAAGTTACTGATGAGGATGACTGATGGTGGGCCAAATGACCAGACAGCGTAACCAGCCTTGCCTTCTTCTCCAAGGCACTGTGCCAAGGAGACGAGATGCACACAGGTTCTGGCTCCTGTGTTCTCTGAAAGCCAGCACATTCCAGCCTTGCTCTGGAGTGCACAAAGCAGAAGAAAGGCTTTCCAGCCTTCCACTTTGTTGTAACAGCACTGACTGACCGTCTGCTGGGCAGTTTCCCAGGAGGTGCTGTGAGAGCAAGGTTTGCTAAGCCACTTTAGCAGTAACCCTTCTTGCTTTGCCCTGGCCCACACTGTTAAAATGGTGACTTGTCTCCAGGCATGGCAGGGGTTGGGAGCTATTCCTTAGTCTGGCAGGACAGGGACAGTTTGGTTTGAGGTCTCTGATGAACCCCTGGAGAAGCTGTGGATGCCAAACACCCCATATCCTGCCTGCGTTACAGTCCCCAATGGTAGGCAGTAAAAAGGAGATGTGAGTTTGATACCCTTATGGGAAGGTACGTGAGCTCACCTTAGGTTTCGGTACACTTCAGCTCCTTACTGCCTGATTGACTGCTCTGGGCCAGCTCCCGTCAGAGATGGTCAGGACAGCAGCCTGCACAGACCTTCAGCCTGGCCCAGGATGACTGCAAGATCTGCTGCTTCTCTGCAATTGATGTTGGAGGATAGAAGGTGAAAAGGGGTGTTGCATATGCTATAAAAATCAATTTTTACTTATTTGTTTTAATAGGGGAACCTTGCTATGACAAATATGTCTCAGAAACTGAGAACCTGAACAGCAATGGCTCAAAGAAATCTTTCTAGTGTTATAAATCTAAATCTTCTCATCACAGCACAGCCCTTGTCAGGCTAAGTGTAATGGGCATCATGTCCTCGCTTTCTGCCAAGGGTGTCAAAGCAAGGCACTAATTCACAGATCTTGAAGAATGTGCCAGTGGTATTTCAGCAGCCCTAATGCTCTGCAGCCTGTGAAGTCTGCACAATAACTGAAAGGAAATATCTTTGGTTTTATTCACTTGGCTTTATTCCTAATTTACTCTTTGATGCCATCAGTCTGGGATAACACATTTTCAGAGATATGCTTTAAATTAAGGAAATGAGTTTGATTAAGTCCTTTAAATGTTCTTTGAGGGAGAAAAGTATAACAATAGAGGTATTAAAGGCCCTATTTTAAAGCAATTCTAATATGAAGTCTAAACATTGAGCTGCTAGATGGCAAGGTCCATTAGTGGTGTGTGTGTGCTCTTCAGCTGGAGGGGATCTCTCCTTTTCCAGCTAGGAAAGTTGCCAAAGAGCTTGAATCTGTCCTCTGTTCTGGTGGGCAGTGACAGGCAGGTTCATTTCACTGTCTGCTTACTTGCAGCCAAATGATAAATATATAAGCACTTGCCCTTTGCCAGTAGTACTCTGCTAGGTAAAAGTGATGTTTTCTCAAGAGTTGTGCATTTGAGGTTTGGCTGCACATTATTTCTTTTTATCTCTCTTTAGATAGTTACTTTATTTTTATTTTTATTTTTATTTTTATTTTTATTTTTATTTTTATTTTTTTAACAGTCCTGAGGTAGTTTATCTGTAAATAGGTTGCCTATTATTGTATTTGTGCTGTCCATTGGTGTGGGTTCCCCTATTTACTGGAATACTTGCCAGTGAAGTCAATAGATTTGCCAGTATCTGCTGGGTCCCCATGGCAATTTTCCCCCCTATCTGGGACAACTGCTACCAAATTCAAGCCTCCTTCATAGTGCAGCAGCCTTTGTTCTGCCTTTAGCATCACCAGTGCTGATGTGGTGCCCAAAGATCTCAGCTCAACTCAGCTGTGGCAAGCCCTGTGCAAGTCATGAGGAGATTGGTGTCCTCAGTGGAGACAATCCATCAGCAAATTTTTGGGTGCGTGATACATGGCAGCATTCAGAAATAATATGGTGGAGGCATGAAAGTGGGTAAAGACACTCAGATCCCACTCTTCACTGGGTATGATACAGGCTATACAAAGACTGACAGCCCTATTAACTGAAAGATGTATTATTTAAAATAGAAAGGGTGGGGGGGAAAGGGACAAATGCCAACAAAAAGGATGTGCCAAGGAGCTGCACAGTGATTCAGTTATGGCTTTGTGGCAGTAGGGAGCCAGGACAGGGGAGGGAATGGTAACTTCCGGGGAGGCAGTAATCTTCAAAGTGCCTGAGAAGTAACCTGGAGACAGGCATGACCTCCTTTACTCCTTCCCATGGCAGTTGTGAGGCTAGCAAGAGGAATGGGAAAGCACCGTATTATTTATTCCATCTACTATAAAAAGTGACTAAGAACTTGTTCGCATAAATGAAGCAATGAATTCCCCTTTCACTCTGACTGTTGCTGAAGGCATGTGACTTACTAGATATGCTGCTGTTGTAATGGAAATAACTAGGCAGGCTATTTTAAACCAAGAAAAACTGCATGTCTGGGGAAAGGGGGGAAAGAGGATTGGGTAGCACAACAAAAGAGAGGCTTCTTCTGTGACAATCTTGGACACTTTGTACAGTTTGCTCTTTAAGATGTTTCCCAGGCTCTTCTGGCAGAGAAGTGATAACAAATTGTTTAACAACTCAGGCTTGTCAAAGCTGAAAGCTTAAGGAGCTTTCAAAAGAGACTTTTAAAGACTTGTGGCTTTCAACTGCATATGAATAATCTTCTTGAAGAGTGAAACTGTAATTGCAGATTGTTAACAACCATTTCATGGGCCACCGTATACCTGTCTGCGTGCTCATGAGCTCTGGCACTCCATTCAAGAGTTAGATGTTCCTATGCAGATCCCATAGGACACAATGCCTGTGTCTGAGAGCCCAGTACAGCATTGCTGTTGCCAACCTACTGAACTTGAAAATCTCAACTGGCAGGACCTGGGAGCAACTGAGGTCAGGGAAAACACATAAGGGGAGGAGGAGGAATGTCATGTCCACCCACAGCCAATTCCTTCCCCTCTGTGACTCAGGGAAGGCATAGAGCCTCATCCACTCCCAGCTCCTTTTCTTATGGAGCTCTTTTTATTTACTGAAGGATGTTTGGGAATTAGAGAGAGTGGGCCAGAGGGACTTCATCCTCAAAGCATAGCAGTGATCCTTTGCCTTCTTTGCCAGGAAAGTCAAGCAAACAAGGTCAGAAATGTCCCACAGGAGGTCTCACAGCTGTCCCTGGGGAGGGCTTGGTGGCACAGGGGTAGCAGAGGTGTGCTTGCAGCATCTGGCATCAGATGTGGCCAGCTAGGTGCCTGTGCACTGTGGAGGTGGGCTCATAACCTTCTCTGAGCTAAGGCATGTATTTATACAGCCTTACTAGAAAAGGCAGGGTGGAATACGCTAATATAGACACATTAAAGAGACTGAATAAATAAACAGTAGGTTTTGATTTATTTTCTCTGCTACTTGGATATCCTAGTTTTGGCTCAAGATAGATTTTGCACATGAATGTGATCTCTAGACAGGTTCTTGTCCTGGCTGATTTAGAAATCATGTGCAAAGGAGAAAAACTTTGCAAATATTCTTAAAGCAAAATTATATTTATTCTGTTTACTGCCGAAGCATGTAAAATTCTTGACCTCCATTAGTTAGGTAATATGCAACAGATGACAAAGCTGGTCTCTGCCCTGAGGGATTTACAGTTTAAGATAAGAGATAACAGTGGATACAGTCAGAGAGAAAAAGCACATAAAATGTGATTAGTCAGTCTGAGACTCATTAGATACCATGCACCTAACGAGCATCATTCAGCACATCTGTGCCTCACCTGACAGAGTGCAGGGCTTGGTGGGGCAAAGCTGAACATGGAAAACAGTGCACGCCCTTGACACTGGGGAAAAGGTAACATGAGGGAGCAATTGAGAAATGTCACACGTGAGTGAGAAATGTTCTAGTCACAGGAAGTTGTAAATGAGTTAATAATTTTTATTGTGGGACTTACACTCGGTTCAGGTGGAATGTATGTAGCTATGAAATCAAAATATCCATGGGAAGCTTGTTAAGAAAGGCTGCAGGACTTACTTCGCCTGTCCTCAAGGTCTGAGATGCTTGCCTGCTCCCACATTACTGAGCAAAGCGAGGAATTACACTGGCTGGGAATGGCAGTAACATTTCCAGGAGCAGTGACAGTGCTAGAATATGTGCTCTGGCTCACTTCCTCCTCTTAACCAGTTCACTAAGGTGAACTAAACACTAAAAACCTGTTGTTTCTCTTCTAATTTATTTTTTTTTCGTTTCTACCAGGTTGAACTACTTGATATTTTAAAAGCACCAAGCGCAATGATTTCTAGGTATATATCTAGCAATAACTCTTGATGCCCTGTGACACATCCCATCTCTAGTGAAGGTGCAGCCAGTGATGCTGCAGGAGAGTGGACTTTGCCAGGCATTTCCAGTAGTACAAACCAGAATGACACCGAGAGAGCCTGGAAAGCTGCTGAGAAACAGCTTAATGAGACAGGTAGAAAAACTGTGCCAACAACAAAATTAATCTCTGGATTAAAAAAGCGTTCATGGTTTGAAGTTTGAGAAGCAATAAGTTGGTTCAGATTTGCCAGTAGCTGAAAAAGAAAAGCATTTGGATGTGTCCTGGTTTTGGTTGCTTCCATCCCTGTGACAAGCACTGCAGCTACTCAAAGTAGCATTGTGGCTACTTTAATCCCTGAGACAAGCATTGTGGCTACTCAAACCCCAGCAACAAGCACTATAACCACTCAGACCCTGGTGAGGGGTGATGCTACTGAACTAGAGGACTAACCCGTGTTGGTATCAGTTACCCCTATGCATGAGAAGAAATGGACACAAAAGGCATCTCACTTAGTGAAGGAGGATGAAACAAGTTCATTGCTAGAACAGGAGGAGAAAGCAGAACAAGAGGTAACCTCTCAATCCATATCTCCGAGTGTGCTGCAAGATATGCAAAGCAATATCAGCCATCATCCAGGTGAGGACATTATCACCTGTCTTCTCCGATGCTGGGAGAATGGGGTAGTAATTTGGAATTAGAGGATAGGGAAGCCAAGCAGCTAGGATCACTTGCTAGAGAAGGGGGTATTGACAAAGTGATTGGAAGAAGGATAGAAGTCCTCAGCCTCTACAGGCGACTCCTTTCTAGCATGACGGAAAGGTATCTTTTCAAGGAAGGTGTTATATGTGACCCAGGCAAGTGGACTGCTGTAAAGTATTCAGGATCTGCCAATTGGGCTGGCCCTGCCCAGTTAAAACTTTCATATACTGTAGAAGAGGAAAGATGTCTTGTAGTGCACGAAAAGGATATGCTAGGAAAACAGTCTGGGTTGTTCCTGCCTCAGATAAATGCAGATTCCTTTGTGGGATTGTTTCTGTTCAAGGACCTGGATGCACTTGGTGAGTAATGCAGAAGGATGGGAAAATCTGCGGTGTGCCTCAAGGGGATTTTATTTTTGGTAACAATAGCCAATGAATTGAACTGTATGATGTTAGTAGCTATGTATCACTGTATATTATCGCTTCTATAGCAAGTATACACCCATCACCTCACTAGATGCCTCATGGTGCCTGTCTCCACTGCTCCAGATTTGAGAATCTGAACCTGACTCCCTTTTGATCACCACATTAATGAGGAATGAACTTTGATGAAACCAAGCAGGCATAGTGCTGATGGAATCAGAACTGGCTTCAGCAGGCAACAGTTCAACAACACACACCATCTCTCCTGCCTTGAAAAACTGTTATGACAGATGTAGCCCAAAGTCATGGATTGAGTGAGCTCAATGGATTTTTATAGGGATGTTCCATAGACTGAGAGAATGCAAACCCAGGCACAGCTACAGGTTGGGCAGAGAAGAGATTCATAGCAGCTCTACAAAGAAGGACTTGGGGGTGTTGGTTGATGAGAAAATGAACATGAGTTGGCAGTGTGCGCTTGCAGCCCAGAAAGCCAACCGTATCCTGGGCTGCATCAAAAGGAGCATGACCAGCAGGTCAAGGGAGGTGATCCTGCCCCTCTACTCTGCTCTCATGAGATCTCACTTGGAGTATTGTGTGCAGTTCTGGTGTCCTCAATATAAAAAGGATATGGAACTGTTGGAGCAAGTCCAGAGAAGGGCCACAGGGATGAACAGGGGGCTGAAGCGCCTCCCGTATGAAGATAGGATGAGGAAGTCGGGGCTGTTCAGCCTGGAAAAGAGAAGGCTGCGTGGAGACTTCATAGCAGCGTTCCAATATCTGAAGGGGGCCTATAGGAATGCTGGGGAGAGACTTTTCATTAGGGACTGTAGTGATAGGACAAGGGGTAATGGGTTCAAACTTAAAACAGGGGAAGTTTAGATTGGATATGAGGAAGAAATTCTTTAAGTGTGGTGAGGCACTGGAATGGGCTGCCCAGGGAAGTTGTGAATGCTCCATCCCTGGCAGTGTTCAAGGCCAGGTTGGACAGAGCCTTGGGTGATATGGTTTGTGTGAGGTGTCCCCACCCATGGTAGGGGGGTTGGAACTAGAAGATCTTGAGGTCCTTTCCAACCCTAACTATTCTATGATTCTATGTATCAAAAGACAGGAAAGGTGATGGTGTATTGGGAAGTGTGGTACCTGGCATGATGTAAAGAGTATGGAATAAGGAGTGGCTACTGTCCTGGCTTCAGCTGGGATAGAGTTAAATTTTTCTTAGTAGTTGACACAGGACTGTGTTTGTATTTACTATAAGAATAACACACCAATGTTTTAGTCCTTGTGAAGCAGTGCTTACTCTTAATCAAAGACTCTTCAGTTCCCCATGCTTTGCCAGTGAGGAGGAATACAAGAAGCCAGGAAGTAGAACAGCCAGGACAGATGGTCCAAACTAGCCAAAGGGATATTCCATACTGCAGCATGTCATGCCCAATATATAAACTGGCAAGAGTAGGCCAGGAGCCACCAGTCTCTGCTCAAGGATGGGATGGGCATTGGTCAGTGGGTGGTGAGCAATTGTATTATGCATCACTTTTGTTTCTTGGATTTTATTCCTCTCTCTCTTTTCCCCTTTATTATTATTATTATTATATTTTACTTTGTTTCAATTATTAAACTGTTCTTGTCTCTGATAAGATAAAAACCTTTGGGTTTTGATTTTTTTTCTGATTCTCTTCCCCATCCCACCAAGGAGGGGAGGAGTGAGTGGGCCCCTGTGTGGTACTTAGTTGATGGCTGGGTTAAGCTGTGTCAAGTGTTAAGAGAAACCTTCTAATAGGGATAAAGACAATACATTATGATATGTTTTACACACATATGCAATGGTTTGAAAGATGTGATGAGAAATTAATATTGAACATGACTAAAGGAATTTTGATGAAGAACAAAGAGATGTATGTATTAAAACAAATCTTTTTACTAATAGAGAATAACAGTATTAAAGTGTCTCTTTAATAGCACTAATAACTTAATAACATGTTTCCTTTGAGTCATATGGTAGGCTCTTCTTACCAGCCAACACTTAGTAAAAAAAAAAAAAAACCAAACAATTCCTTGTCTTCTCATCCCAGTCATGTTTCTAGGTTTGTATGCATATCTGCTACCTCTGCTTATGTGTTTTGTCTGTGTTTCTCTGGTTTAGTCTTTCCACAATACCCAGGAGGAATGGTACCCATTTCAATCTCCCTGTCTTGCTATGACTCTACTGGGGATGCTGCTGCTAAGTTTGCAAGGCTAAAAGCAGTTACAAGCAAAAGTAAGCCTGAGGAAATACTTCAGCGTGATCCAAATGGAAACTGGAAGAGTTCTTCACCAATGTGTTATTAGATGACTCAAATGCTGACAATTTCAATGTCATCAAAGGAGGGTTTTCTGGGTTTAAGATGAAACAAAACATCCTGCTCAAAAGGGGAGGTATAGGCAACAATAAAGGCTACGTAGGTGGAAATTTGGAAGCTGATATCAATGGGTAGATCAACACTTTGCAAACAGCGGTAATGAATTATTGAAACTCAGTGAAAATACATGTGCCCAAGCAACGTTTCCTTGACATGGATACAAAGAAAATTCTAACAGTGATTTAGGTTGGATGTTAGACAAAGCCAATAATAATTCAGTGAAAAAAACAAAAACCAACCTGAAATTATTACGGATATTTTCTGTTCTTTATTTGGCAAATGGACAGAACAATATCCCTATATGTAATTTTTGTCTAGCATGTATAACCACAGTGAATGAAAACCACCACTTAATACCCATCTTTAAAACTTGCAAACAAAATCGTTTTAAAAATTGCCTCAGATCACCAAATCCTTAGTACTCATTTCTTAACAAATATTGCATCACTGAATTTCCAGGGAATCAGAGGAAGTAACTGCTGAACTGTTATATAAAAACCAGTAACTGATGCATCCCAGGTAAACAAGAACTAAATTCTGGCTTAGGCTGATGGCAGCCTTGGGCAAAAGTGGTAAGCAGGTTGATAAAATGTGCAGTCAACACAAACTGTGACAGTTTAAGAGTTAACACATTAACAGAAAATAGATGGTTTTAATTATATTTTTATTTTTGAGAGAGAGGGAGGTCTCCATTCTGGTTTGAGTCAGTATTATGCCTAATCTGTGGATGGATGCCAAAAGGGGCAGTTTTGTTTCTCCTTCTCCTCTCATTCCCACAAACAGTGGTCACATGCGTGCCCTGTGAATCACTCCAACTCACTGGGCCAACTGAAAACTGTGCCTTTTCTTTTCTTTTTATCCCTGGCAGTTTCCTGCTGGATCCTCATGCTGGGCTGACTCACCCAGAGCTGTGGGGTCACAGGAGTTTCTGTGGGAAGCTGAGAGCAAGGCTGCGATGGCAGACAGATGTAGTCCCTGTGCAGTTGCCGCTGGGATTGCATACAATGAAATGTAATGGTCAAAGCCTCCCTTAATCTGCAGTAGTGGAGAACTATTAGGAAAAAAAATAGTACTATGTGAAAATAAATATTGACTGTATAATGATTTACAGTGCTCTTCAAACTCTTTTAACTGCTGCATCTAAAACCTTAAAATGTGTCTTGCTTTCAGCTGTATGGTACCTAGTTGTCAGCTGGGTTTAAACCACTATACCTGTCATCCACCTGAGTGAAGTCACACAATTCTTGCTCCTACAACACTGATTATAGGTTACCTGAAAGTAGTAAAAATAATTTCTGATCCAGTATCTGGAGAGATGTCCAAGTTGGTGGGACAGTAACAGAGAGGTTGTACAGCATGCTGCTCCAAAGGTATTTCTTGGCTGGTGTCATGGTTTAAGCCCAGCTGGTAACTCAGAACCACACAGCCGTTTGCTCACTCCCCACCTCTTTCTTCCCCCCGTCCCCCTGCTCCAAGAGCAATTCCAAGGAGAATCAAAAGAATGTAACTCCCCCAAGTTGAGATAAGAACAGTCCAGTAACTAAGGTGTAACACAAACCACTGCTGCTACCACCAATAGTAACAATGATAAGGGAAATAACAAGGGAAGAGAATACCACCCGCTGACCAATTCCCAGCCCTACCCGAGCAATGATCTAACCCTTCCAGGTAGCTGCCCCCATTTTATATAGTGGGCATGACATGCTGTGGTATGGAATACCTCTTTGGTCAGTTTGGGTCAGGTGTCCTGTCTGTGCTTCCTCCCGGCTTCTCCTCCTCCCTGGCAGAGCATGAGGCTCAGAAAGTCCTTGGTCAGACTAAATATTACTGAGCAGTAACTAAAAACATCGCTGTTATCAGCGCTGTTCCCAGGCTGAAAGTCAAAACCACAGCGCTGCACCAGCTACTAAGGAGAAAAATTAAGGCTCCTGCTGAACCCAGGACAGCTGGGCATTTCCAAGCATGTTCTGTATGGTTTCTGAGAGGCACCGAGAGCTGTGCACACCCAAGTCCCAGCTGAGTAAGCCATGGAGAGCAGTGACATGGGAGAGGAGGCAAGTAACAGGCAGCTGAGTGCTGGGCACATTCCTTGGACACCATTGCATTTCCAGATAAGCCTATCATTACCAGATGGCAAAGGCGGTTGCCAGAAGCAGAGATGGGTTATTCAAAGAGGGTGTATATTGGACAGCGGAGCTGTGGAAAGGCCTCTTGGCACTGCTGTTGAGCTGAGGGGAAGAGGACATGAGTGGCTGTCTGGCTTTGTTAAACTGGGGGAGCTGGGTTGTGTCCCTTCCCTGGCATGGGGTCCGCAAGGGTGCTCATCGGCGAGTGATGTCTCTGCCCTGGTGCTCTATAGTGAACACTTCTCTCTCACAGGGACGTTTCCCTGAGCTGATCCCCACGCTCTCACCACTGTGTAACACACATGGTGGTCATACACATAGTGGCTTGCTCCTCTGGGCCCTGCCGTTGGCTGTCAAGCCTGCCATGGTGTGAATGTGTGTGGTGGACGGGGTGAGTTCCTCCAGCAGGCGCTCTGAAGGTTTTTCCCGGTCACCCCTGCAGTGCTGCTCGGCACCGCACGGCAGCTGAGGTCTGGGGGTAACTCAGGTGTAGGCCCCAGACTCCACGGGGATGTCTGCCCTGTGGCTTTTAGAGGCGACGTCCAGCCCCGCACTGCCTGCAGGACACCCCGCAGCCAGCGCACGGGGAGCCGTGGCTCCCACCCTGAAGCGTAACCCAACCACCTCTGCCACTCCCGGCTGAGATCCCCGGCAGTGCCCCACCGGCCGGGTCCCCACGGAGCCCCAGGCCTGCCCCACTGGGACCCACATCCCTGTCCCCGGGCGCCGCTGCCCCGCAGACGCCCCCGTCCCGTCTCCATGACAAC
>JAOEHY010035933.1:0-57532 GCA_025447955.1 Psilopsiagon aurifrons
AGAGAAGGCTGCGTGGAGACCTCATAGCAGCCTTCCAGTATCTGAAGGGGGCCTATAAGGGTGCTGGGGAGGGACTCATCATTAGGGACTGTAGTGATAGGACAAGTGGTAACGGGTTAAAACTTCAACAGGGGAAGTTTAGGTTGCATATAAGGAGGAAGTTCTTCTCTGTAAGGTGGTGAGGCACTGGAATGGGTTGCCCAGGGAAGTTGTGAATGTTCCATCCCTGGCAGTGTTCAGGGCCGGGCTGGACAGAGCCTTGTGTGGCATGGTTTAGTGTGAGGTGTCCCTGCCCATGGCAGGGGGGTTGGAACTGGATGATCTTCACATCCTTTCCAACCCTAACTATTCTATGATTCTATGATTGTTTGAATTGCCATTTAGCTGATGATACAAAGAACATATTTGGGGCCACCTTCACTCTGGTTTTATAGAGCTTAACATATTTCGAGTGTGTGTGCTTTGACTCAGGTCAGATGAAGCCCTCACAGTGTCTTCTGGTGGTCCAAGCCAGAAGAGTCACTCAGCTGCCCGTGAGAGGTACCACATGTAGGACACACTGGGGCTGAGGTCAGCAGTGGACATGGCATTGGGCGCTGTCCTCAGTTGTTGGGACACTGAGTGCAGGAATCTCAGAGGACTGAGGGGTTTTGTTGGAGTTCCTACAACTTTACCTGTGACATGTAGGGCACTCGCCCCTTCAGTGCATGGGCAAGATGGTGGACATGGTAGGATACTGCTGAATTCTCTACTACATCATTAATGCAGTTGCTCTGGGAGAGAAGAGGGAGCTAGAGACAGAGTCTTGATGTTCAGGCCTTTCCTCCAAGAGGAAACTTTGCTTATTTGGGTCAACTTAGCAAACAAAATGCCATTTGACTAGTCAGCTGTTTTCTGGGCCAGTATGGCCAGAAATGATTGCAAACTGTTTTGCCTTTGGGCAGGCATTTGATAGAGTGCCACATTATATATTTATTAAGGGAGTGAAGAAATCCTAACTGAATAAAAATAGCAAGTCTTGGATTAGAAACTGGCTGGCAGATGAGGAACAGAGGTTCATTATTGCTTTAGGATGCCTAGTGTTGCCAGAAAGATTCTGCACAGTGTTGATGTGTGTCTGCTAAGCTGGGGCAGAGGAAACACAGAAGACACAAGGCTGGCCTAAGGAAGCACCATGAAAAACAAAACCAAGTCTTTTGGATGACTGACTAATGTCTTGATCAAGACAGGCTGTAAGCCAATGAAATAGGCTCCCTTTGATAGAGACTGAATGCAGACCAGTAGCATAGCAAAGATCTGTAGTATAGCAAAGCTGGAAGACATGCCGTTGGAGGTGAGGTGCACAGTAGGGTCCACTCTTGTGCCACGCAAGACAGGAATTTCACTCTCTTAATGACAGGTGTAGTAGTATTGGTGGTCCTCACATTATTTATGGAAAAAGGGCAAAAACTCCCATTCAAAATGGTTTAAGATGGAAAAGGGATTGGAGAGTCCAGTCTCCTTAAACCTTTGGGTTTTGGTTCTTCTTCAAGGAAGTCAAGGTTTTGTAATGAAGGTGCCAGTGTGCTATTAGCCCTGCTCCCTAAGATGTTGATCTTTGCAGAGAACACCACAATTGCCACAGAATCACTCTTTGGGATCCAAAACCAAGACCAGGAGTTGACTTCTTTTTCCCCCACAGAAGAAAGCTTCTAGTAGGCAGTGTAGGCAGTGTACACATCGTGTCCGAGGTGCAGTGCTGCCACTTGGAGGGCAGTCACCTCCACTCACAGCCCAGATGTTGCATCTTCAGTCACTCCAAACCCAGAAAGTGGTTTTACACACACACACACACACACACACACACTTTCTTCTGTCACTTGTTATCACACATGCAATCTGGAGTCTGTATGGCCAAAGGATTGTTCAGGTAAATTAATTCATATAAAGACTTTGATGTTTCTATTAAGATAATGAGTGATGGGTGACATCGAGGTCAAGGTCTCGTTGTGCTGAGTGCTGTACAAACCCACGCTGGGACATACCTGCTGTCTCCAAAAGTTTACAGTCTAACTAGATGCTTGAATGGGGAGGAAGACAGAGGCATGTCAAAGAGGATTAATTTATGCATGGTCAAAGGCTGAGCTGGAATGAGGAGCCCTTGTGTCCTGGCCAGGAGCTGCTATCTCCACTTAGCATCACCACCTACCAAAGGCCGATACAGTTTGTAAATACTCATAATGAAGAGCCTCCCAGAAACAAGCCACGCTTAATTCCTGAGGACATTTTGTTCTTTCTCTGGTTACAAGCCATGGGCGGGTAAGGGCTGTTCCAGCAGCTGTGTGCAAGACTTCGGACATAGCAATAGCACGCAGATCACGGCTGTACGTATGACTCCCGTCATAAGCAATCATCTATCAGCACACCCTGTGGTGTTAATGAAACCCCTTCACAGAGGGCAGTGTGCATTGTTAGCTGATCTGAGAGCTGAGGCAGCATCGCCATCCCTGAGTCGGAGAGAGAACTGCAGGGAAAATGTGCTTGAAGGTGGTGCCTTCAGTGCCACTGTGCGTAACATAATCCTCATTGCTTACCCCGATGCCATGAGGTCTGAATCATGTTGCTCAGTTTCTGAGGAGAGGAAGGGTGGGATTCTGCCTCCAAACAGGTACTGGGATAAAATCTGACAGCAGAAAAGTTTTTTTCTTTCTTTTACAGTGTCAATGGTCAAGGACAAAACTGCCTAAAATACATCATTCCAGAAAATACCACCCAGTGATGAATTCATATGAACATTATTTTCTTATAATGTGGTGATGGTTGGTGGGTTTTTTTCCCTTCTTCTCTTTTGATGTGGTAATGAATGCTTTGTCCTCTAAACATAGGGCTCATTCCTGCTTTGCATGTGTTAATGTAAAACCAGTGCAAATGTCCCTGTTTTGTTTTCATTCTGAGACCAGATACAGGTCCCCATAAAATCTCTGATGTTTGGGAGGAGCTGACTTTATACAGCATCCTCTTTTTCTCCTGAGATGATGCCATCCCAGTGTACTGGGCTCTCTGCCCACAGCATTGTCTGCCCAGAAACCAGGATGCTCTGGCATTCTTTGGTAGGGCATCCCCCTTCTCATCATTGATATGTTGTAGGGGTACCCCCATCCCCCTCTTCCTCTCCCTACTAGCAGGCTATGCTTTGGTCTGTTTCCAGCTCATACGTATCATGCAATACACCATCCCACTGCCTGGGTCTGGGCAGGGCTTTGTCTGTGCCATGCCACAGTTAGCAGCCCCTAGCCAACAGCTCCTAAGTGTACTGCAGAGCTGCAGTAGAGTCTGGGTCCTGGGGTGTTGCAGTGATGGAGGCCAGGTAAGGATGACTTCGTACAACATTCATACAAAGCAAGCTTGCTTGCTGTCAGTTGTGGCAAATGAACTGGCTGGAAGAAAGTTTGCCATCATGCACTGATTTCCCTCATATCACCTGGCCAACATGAAGTGCTTTTCTAGCTGTGCTTCAACAGTGGCATTCAGAAAAGGGTTATTACTTCTAGCCACAGTTCTCTTTCCTTCACTTTCTGGGTCTCTATTTTTCAGGCCTCAGTGGAAAGTCTTCATGAGGACACAGGCCATGCTCTGAACCTGAAACCAAAATGTCTGCTCCCTTTAGACAGGACAAGAAACGCCTCCTTAAAAGAGTGTTATGTTTCAATAAAGCACCTCTTTGTGGTGGCCTTCATCAGTGGTGAAATCTCATCCAGGCTGACAGTATGAAAGCCAAGGGTCTCCTCCCCAAGGTCAACAAAAATGCTGCTATGTTATTTATGCAGCAGCCTGTTTCTTGGGACACGTAAAAAAGAGGTCAAGGATGTCCAACACCAGTGTGTCTGCAACATTTTCCCAACAACTGTCAGTAAAAGTGCCTCATGCTTGAGACTTTGACAGGAAGCTGGATTCTGGCTCTGTCAGCAATGACATTTGCAAGGGATTGGTGATGCATTTTGTGGTGCCAGTTTATCCGGACCATCTTGGATCTGTTTCTTCATCTTGGCTGTCTTATTCAGCCTCCACATTTCTCATCATCACCATTTATTGGGACTGACTGACTATTTTGGCAGAGGATATGGTCCCAGTCAGTACGGATGACACTGGGAAAACTGGAGCTGGAGCCAAATTCTGAGCCCTGTTTTTTATTGGGAAACAATTCAGCTTTCCTTACAGCTCACTGGGGGCCACAGTGCCTCGTGGGCTGATCTGTTGCTCACCACTGAAATGCAACCACTCCCAAGGTGAAGAGCAGCAACAGGTAACATACTGAAGGCCAAGAGAAGTTGCCCAAAGAGCAGAAAAGATCCAGTATTTTAATGTATGAACACTGAATGTGTGAGATCTCTCAGGGAAACAGCTAGGACTCCCACTCAACAAGCTTGGGGCTATGCAGAGAGCTCCTACATGCATTCTCAGCCTCCCTACCTCCTGTGATTTATGGCAAGCCTTTTGACATTTGGTGTTCATTGGAAAGCCTGGTTGCCCAGAGCCCAAGAGTCTAAGCTTGCCTTTCATGCCAGAGAACAGCATGTTCCCAGCCCTGCCGATTCCAGAGGAAACAAGCCCCAGGAGTACCCTAAAGGCTTGGACACAAATAGCTCCCACTGTGTATTATTTTCAAGCCAGTCTCATGATTTTGCAGGCCTGACTCATTCTGGGTAAATGCCGAAGGTTACTCACGTTAGTCATCTGTAGGCAAAGAGGAAAGACCTTACTGGACCTATGCCAGCTCAATTTTTACTGCTGTTTTAGGGCACAGAACTGAACCAGATTTTCAGGTCCCTGACCCTGGAGTTTGTCCTAGGATCTGTTAAAGGACACACCAGTGAAAAAGTGTAGATCCAGTTATGTGCATACTGCTGATGGCTTTACATCCATCTCCCTGCTGAGAGCTGATGAGCACCTGAACCTTCCCAAGCTAAGGCCAGGTGTCAGCAGAAGATGGATGGGCTGCCATGGGCAAGTGTGCCACAGCACAGGAATGGCACCGTGGCACACTGGACAACCAGGTCTACCACTACAGCTCACATCAGGACACTGCTGCCCTCTGCCCCTGCGTAGAGCCACCAGCAGCTCCACACCACTGCTGTGGATGCTGAACCATTCATGACCATCTTTGGACTCAACCTGCGGAGAGGCCTCGGGGTGCTCAGTCTGGAGAAGCGGGAAGGAGGAGAGGAGATATTTTAAGCCCAGATTCCCTCAGAACCTGTTATCTGCACTGAACATGGCAATGCCCAGCACAGAAGCATTTCCCTGCATCTCTGTGATCCAAGGATGCTCTTCAGCAGCAGTAGCGCTGAGCCGCAGCCTGGCTGCAAGCTGAGCCGGGAGCACCATCTGCCGGCTTCAAAAAAGCGAGCTGGCTCACCAGAGGACAAATGACGGGGTAACTCATTAACGTATGCCGCTGCACGGTCATTAGACCGCATGGCAAATTGGAGGTGAGAAAGATCACAGGATTGCATAAACCCCTCAGCTAAACCTCCTGTCTGTGTTACAAAAAGCATTCCAAACCAATCTGTCTCTCTGCACTGGAGCCGAGGAAAATTGCTTGGGTGAAGGATATCCAGTTGTAAGTCAGCTGGAGCGATTTACAGCTTCTGCAGAGGTTGTGAGCAATTTAAGCTAAAAAAGGTCAAAGCATGTCACTGGGCAGTTTTATTAATAAAAAGGATTTATTTTCTTCAATTTGAAATGTGGGTTTCTTTCCAAATATTCCTAATAATAGTAATACTGAGGAGAGCACAGAGAGCCTGAAAGGAAAAAAAATGTACGTCTCTGGTGCAACAGTGGGCCAGTTTAAGCAGCTCCCACATAGATTTTCCTTGGGTTCCTCAGGTCTGCCGAAAACTCAAGCTAGCAATTGTTTACACCACACTGCTGAGCCACCTTCCTGCTTTACTTGCCTCATCCTTTGGTTCACTGACCTCCATACATCTCAGACCCATAGCCTGTTCCTCCTTGAGCTACTAATGCTTCTGGCCAGTATAGGAGGCTATCTCTGCCTGGCTTTACTTTTATCCTTTTTTCCATGCCCCAAATCTTTATATGCAGGGGCCAAGCATGTTCCTCCGTTGAGAAGCAGAGCCCTCATGGGTGCTGGGAAGAGGCTTCTCTTGCAGAGCTGCCTGCATTGATGACTCTGACATTCACTTCCCATGACCCTGCGCTTGTCTGTGGTGTTCTGAGCTCTCTGAAGGATGCTGGCCGTGCCCAGGATGAGCAGTAGCGTGTGGCCTGGGCTGTGCTGGGGAGCGCCATAGCTGCTGTTCCCATTGGGAGCATGTCTTTCCTTCGAGGTACAAAGTGATAGGAGCAAGGTGTGGCTGGCGACCAGCCAGCGTATGTTGCTAGACTTGGGAGCTCAGTATGATCCCGCTTGCCTCCAGGGTTATCTCACCTCCTGCCAGCCAGTCAGAAATGTGCTTCAACTTGCTCAGTCCTGCTCATCCTAATTATACCTTCCTGGAGAGCTAGACATAAATCTCCACCCACCCTCACAGTTCTTCTCCAAGCTGATCCTGCTTGCCCTTTAATGGCACACCTTTTTCCTTTGATTCTCATCCCCAGCTATTCCACCTCTCAGCACTTGTGTTCCTTTAACCCTTGCAGGCATCAGCTGCTGGGTTGGTGAGCGCTAGAAGAAAAATGCCCTGGACCCATACTTGCTTTCTGGACTGTCAAAAGAAATACTCTTACGGCCAACACAGCTTGAGCCTGTGCAAGTCACCACCATGGTAAGTCAAGACCATTCAGGAGGAATATTCTCTAGTACTGTAACCAAGAATATGTAATAAAGGGATTGTTGTAGCACAGGCTAAGGACGAACAGGAACTCTTGAAGTGCTCTAAGTTCACTTGCTCCAGAGCACAGCCAACTTCTACATATCATGGCTAAAGAGGATGCTTCTCTAGACTCCTTTGACTTCCCTTGAAGCTTATGTAAATAATTTTCTTGTGCACGCGTTAAGCTTTACTGCAGCAGCTGAAGAACAGCCCCAACATCTGAGCTTTTCCCCACAGTCTGGTGGAAGTTGCTTCCTATGGGATATGTGATGGACGTGTCCAGTCATGCAGCTCACTGCAGAAGGCAAGGATCCACTGAGCTGTTCCTGCGTGAACCATAAGGAGAACCTGCAAGTGTGGGAATACATTTGATACTGGTGAAGCACAGCAGACCTCAAGGGAGGCTGCTCAGTATGTGTCACCCATGTGGAGAGCAGTGTTAGGAAACAGAGGTTACAAAGTCAAGCTTGCAGCAAAGAGGTCATGGAGATGTTTGTGTATATGGGTGTGTCGATGCTGTCTTTATTGTCACAATCTCAGATTGATATAGCTAAAAAAAGTATCAACAGACAAGCTGGGCACACAGCACCTTTCCTGTCCTTGAAGAGCCAAAATGCTTCAAAAACATGTTTGCTTCTTCCGTTGCATATCAGTTGATCTAATAAAAGCTGTTACATTTCCCAGCCTTTTGTCTGCCTTTGTTTCTGGAGCCGCTTGACTGAAGGACCAAAATAGCATGGGGCATGTTCAGTACAGGATTGCGGACAACACACTTGCTTGAGGGTGTTTTGACAGGCATTAGACACCATTGAAGCTGTATTTAGCTTTTGCTAAAGGCAAAGCTGCAGTCAAGTCACTGGGAATCTGCTTACTGGGAAGCCAGACCTTCCGGAGACTTTTTCATCTCTTTCAGGGTTGAATTCTGTGTGCTTCCTAACAACATGCACTTCTATAATGTGATCACGTACCTTTTACATGTCTTTTAACATAAGAGACTTTCAGTTCCTTCTCGACCTTTCTAATTGTCATTTTCTCATAAAAAAATCTGTCATTTGGGCACACCAGGAAACTTTTGAGGTATCTGTGAGCCAGACTTGGAATTTTTACCCCCAGTCCTTAACCTCATTTTTCATACCCATCAGTAGCATCGGTACCAGCATGGAAGGCAGCAGGAGCATTACTCTTTCTGTGACTACTTGTACTATCTGCTTAAGGACAGTTCAGATCTTCCCTGTTCTCTGAAAATTAAACTTGGACATCTTATATTAATGTTTTGGGTTGGGTTTTTTAACAAATTACCTTAGATGGCGGCAGGTTCTCTACATCCTGCTGTCCTCAAACCCTGTCTGCCATTCTGTGAGATGAGCAAATAGTCATTACAGCACTCAGTGCAAAGGTCAGCAGAGATCTGTATTGGCCAGAGGGTCAGATATGACAATATACCAGCCCTTCTGGCCATACAGTGTATTTTAATGATCTTTGGGGCCATTTTAGAAACTTTACAGAGCTTTTGTCAGTAACAATAACAAAATTTGAGGAACATTATGAACAATTTTGCATCTTTAGAGAGTACCTCCCAGAGCCTATTAAACAGCCTTTGAGAGCTGTAATTAAATCTTTGAAATACATTTGGGACAGTTTTGTTTTAGGCTTTGCCTCCAGCCCCTTTGACTTGAAAAAACATGCTTGTTTCCAGGAAGATGGTTGTTGCCTTTAACCAAAATTAGAAGTTGACTGGGGGGACTGCTGGTTGTGAAACACTCTGGTCCTGCTGATACTGCTCTGAGCGTGGAGGAAGGCCTGGTTGCCTGTGGTAACAGCTAATAAGAAAAAGTAAATTCCTTCTCTTTATTTAGACCCACTTACAACTATTTATTTCCTCATTTTTGCAATCCCGTTACTTAATTTGTCTTGGAATTAACAAAAATAGCTCACCCCATAAGCCCAATAGTGTTCTTCCTTTCCAGTTGGCTGAGACATGTCTTAAGTGTTGTGCGATTCAAAATGCTGTCCCTGCTGGACCTGAGGAATTAAAAAACTCTGGTTCAAGAGTCATGAAGCAGGCGTTTGGAGACTTACAGGAAACAACTGGAATTCTTCCTGCCCTGGGAAATAAATGCCAAGTGCAGGATGGCAGCATCTCCTGCACCTCACCAGCTCTGCCCTGGTGGGGCTGAGCCCCTGCAGGGCAGGCAGCCTCAGCAGCCCTTCAGCTACCCTGAGGCAGCATCAACCTCTGCAGTTGCTCTCTACACTGGGTCCGGAACAGCCTCATGTGCGAGGGAGAACACAGCCACCAGCACCACTGAATTAACCCACCAAAACCACTATGCCCTGCTGAACATCACAGCATTGAAATTCTATTTCCATATAATAAATAAGTAAATAAATAATAAAAAGCTTATTTCCCTCTCCTTTCAGTTTCTGGTGATTTACTTTCTACTAGATAAATCTTCAGGCTTTTTCTCATTGCACGTAATACCTTAGTTTTTGAAATGCTCACATCTCCTCACACTTTACTTACTGCAAATACCCTCAGCCTTGCTGTAGTAGGATGCAGCTCGGAAGCACATCTGGGCCTGTGATCAATAATTGCATTGTCTCTCCTTGAAAACTGCTCAGCCACGCCTAGGGTGAGAGCTCTGGGGGCAGCAATCTGGGCAAAGGTAGCGTCTTGCCAGAAGTGCCCTGTGTTCTGTACTCTGCTTGTGCCCAGCTGGATCACCATGGCTTGATCAGAGCTGGTCTCTGGCAGGGGATGGCCCAAGTCTGGCTGAGAACAGACCTCTGAGCAGATCCCTCCCCAAAGCTGCACAATCCAGGAGGGATTTCCATCCACCTAAGGTGGTCCCAAGAGCTCCAGCCAGCCCTACCCGATGACTCTGCTGCAGAATGTCATTCCTCTTCAAATCCTGCACTCGTTCAGCTCTTCTGCCTAGCATCTGCACCCCAGGTGAAATGAGTTTGACTGATCTTAGCCCATGGTTCAGCTGATTATGTCCACAGAACAGAAATGAGATCTGTAGGGTGGAGAAGTTGCTCCTATGGTGCTGGAACAGAGTGGTACAGGGAGTCCTGTTGAGCTGGGGCTGGTTAGAGTGGCTGTGCTGGGCAGTGTGACAGTATCTAGGATGCCCTATGTGGCCAGGGGCACAGGCTGGATGCACTTCTAAGTAGCTCCAGCAGCTATTGGCCTGGAATAAGATGTCACTGAGAGACTGCTGACTGTCCCAAACCAAAGACCCCCTCCCATGGACTTCATAGGAAACCCCAAAAGTCAAAACATAAGGAGGAATGGGAAGGTTTAGTCAAAGGCCTTTCTCCTTGGATGAAAGTGGCAAGTTGCAAACAGGACATGGAGAAGAAAGAGCAGGTCACCAAGATGAAGGAGGAGTGGATGGAGCTAGGAACTGGCCCTGATTTTGCTTAAATTCCTAGGGGAGACTGAGGCAGAGATAATGCTCATGTATCTGCTTCCCAGCCATCTCCCTGAGGCAAACTGCATGGCCTCCAAGCAGAGGGCACAGGTAGCCCAAACCCAAGCCCACCCCCTCAGAGCACCCAGCACACCCAGCGATGTCTCGAAGTCAAGAGGAAGCGAGGGCACGCCGAAAGCAGCCCTACAGTTGCTGTTGCAGGGGATGGAGAGGCAGGGCAGTGTGGTGGAGATTGAATCTAGTGATTATTTAAGGGATTTGCTGTCTCTTTCGTTATCCCTCTCTCTCTCTTTTTCCCTTTCTTTCTTTATTTTTTGTTTTCCCCTTTTCCCTCCCTCTTATCCCTTTCGTGGTGCATTTGTCTTCGAGGAACCTGGGGTGTTCTTTTCATCAGTTCAATCTCTCTCTGGCACTTGAGTCCTGATTGGCTGAAGGACTTAGGGGAAAAAAAAAATCTTTAATTAAGTAGATAATCTCTTCTTAGGAAGTTCTGCGGCTCCATTTCACCAACCCCCTTTAGCTCTTACTTTAGGATTGGTTACCCTTTGCAGAAGTTGGGATTCAGGAGGCATACGCCTCTTCATCACACTAGGACCGCCGGTTGGAAAATAGCTCCATCCCTTCCCTTTCCCATTTTGTTGTGTTTCCTTTTTTTTAGTTTCTTTTTCCTCTGGTGGTACCCAAGGTTTTTTTAGGATCTTCTTTCTCTGTTTTTATTTGGATTTTATATTTCACATGGACCCTTATCTGGGCATCTTCTTCCTCACTCCCTTCTTCCAATCCTGCTGTGCCTGGTGAGTATCAAGAGCACCTCAGTCTGTGTCACAGGCAGGTGCTCTTCCTGGACACCCTCAGGAAATTCTTCTTCACCTTCCTAAATGTCCCCTTTCCCACTTAGCTCAGTTCTAGTCTTTAATGGGACCAGATATTTAACTAAGTTCCAACACACCCGTTGGCAGAGAGGTTAGATCTAGTTTTCCCCTGTACCTCCCAGCAATAACTATATGGGCCAAATCCTGAGCCAGGGTAAAATACAGTAGGGGAGAGTGGAAGCAGAGGATCTAGTCCCTCACTTCCAGCTGGGAAGATAACCCAACAGGAAAGCCAGGTATTTCTGTTTCTCCAAAGACTCACAGTCAGCTTGTCTCTGGTCTTAATCAAATCAACTGGGGCTTCTGCCGTGCTCCCCAAATAGAGCAGTGTCTGATTAAGAGCTCAGAGCCAGCAGGGGTGAGTTAGAACCACAGGAGCATCACTCCGGATGAACAGCCCGAGACCCGGACTCCTTGGCAGGCATAGGGTCAGGATTACACATGTCTGAAATGCACGTATTAGGATTTCCTGGGGAGAAGCTTTTGCTGCAGAGATTGCTACGGCTTGGTTCCCATCCACCTGGGCCCCATCAGACCAGCTCTCCTGTGCGCAAACCTGCAGTCATCTCCTATGGGCATCCTGCTTTGTTCTAAAGATGGTTTAGATTTGTTTTATAAGGGTGAGTAGAAAGGCATTACAGCTGCATCAAATCTCATATCATTCCTTGCAAGGTATGTTTATTTCATACCCAAATGGACTAAACTGATCTGCCTCTGTAGGTGTTTTTTACTGAGTTTTAGTAAATTTTACTGAAATTATTCTCCATTTCTGTGATGCCCTGGGGAATCTGCTCTGCAGGCAACAGACTTATCGCTAACAGCAAGGAAAGTCTTCTCCTGTTCAATTACCAAAATCCCCTGCTTCCCCCATAGCAGATCTCCAGGGTTATTACCATGGATGGAGAAACCAAAATTACAGAGAGACAAACTCAGGAGTAAATGTGAACTCACTCCTCTTAGGCTGGGAGTAAAATTTATGTTCTTGCAGAGATTTTGTACTCCTTTCATTAAAAGAATATGCACCAATTTGTATATGTCTAAATATTATACAGCAGCAAACCCCAGATAAATCTCTCTTCTGGAAAAAGAGGAGTATGTACGTTATGCAGAGATAAGTGAGAACTCATTCTGATTTTATCTTTATCTTTCTGCTGGCTGTGTCTTGCTTTCCTCAATATAAACAGGTTTAGAATACATTATATTTTTTTTTTTTTTAACCAACATTTTAAACAAACAGTTCAAAGGAGAGAAATTTCAGAGCACAAAGAAGACTTAAATACAGAAATCCAGGCATTTTCAATGGAAATGGATGTCTAAATTCACTGTCTGCCTTTCAGAAGATTTTATCTAAGAGGAAAGTTTCTATCTATCAAGAAAGCCCTGTTTCTCTCTGCGTGGGGCTCATAGGTCATGATTTCCTACGAGAAAGTAAAATTGAAAACTTTATTCAAAACTATCATATTACAGATCCTGTCCCTTAATCTTGAGGGGAAAAAAACCCCAAGGTTCATGGGAATCATACAATAATCTGCTTGCAATTTTTGCTGGTCTTCTTTATCTGATCTAACTGTTTAAAACACAAGAAGATAGTTTCTTCTATGATTTAATTATGAGAATTGGGAGCGGGAGGCAATGCAGTTCAACAGTAATGGTTTATATGTATATATGTGGCCACTTCCCTTCTGTGAGCATGGATTAGATTCTGCCGTGTTAGCTAGGTCAGTGTGTTCCTAGATGAACAAATTGTCAGGGTTACATTTAGGAACCTAAAGAAATAGAATAGGAAAAATGAAACAGAATAAAAAAGTAAGGCTCCAGATGCTGCTGAGTTGCTGCCTGTTCTTCTATCTCTTGGGAATAATGTATCAATCTCTAACACAGCAGCTCATTTCTAAATATTTTTTACACTCTATCTGTGCCATTTCCTTTAGTTTTCTAACAACTTAGGGGAGCGATACTTGAGAATGAAACTCAGATCCAAAGTGAAATTGTATCCATTTTCTGTATTTACAGTAATGTCATTAGTGTGAATACAGCTTTATAATTTTCTGAAGAGTTGAGCCAGCAGCACAGTAGCATAAGCAGCTGATAACTTATCAAATACTTTAACAGGAGGTTTTGTAAGGCTCTTGGGGCATATTAAACTGAGGAGGGAGGTGTTGCTATTGCTTAAAGTTGAAACTGAGCAGAAATTCTCAGAGGCTTATTAGCATTTGATATGTATAAAATATAATGGGACAGCTGCTTGGCAGGGTTATTTGTTTTCGGGTTCAATAAAATTGCAATAGAGAACTCCTGCTATAGATATTAATTAGCTTTGAGACAATTTCCTGATAGCAGATGCAAAGAAAATCACTTGCCCTAGATTTGTCTTTTACTTGGATGTGTGGAGTTGCAGTGAGGGAAGCAGCATGCTCTTCCCAGGGCTCTGCATGGGCTGGGAATAGGGCTGAAGGGCTTGATGGGACTCCTCTGTCTACCTTCTGATGTCTGCCTCTGCTCCGCGTCAGTCCTGTAGCAATGTGCTGGAGTTTGAAGGTGGAGGGAAAGAGGTTTAGTTATCTAAAACCCTGTGAGCTTTCTTGGATAAGGGAAATAATTATAAGTGTTTCCTTTGAAGTGTGTGATTTCAGAAAGTTGTAAATCAGTGTGGTGACACTGAAGTCATGGGGGCTGGTTTACACCTGCTGTGGACGCACCTAGCTGGTTAGTTTTTAGCATTAGATCCTGCTTTCCTTTACAGTGGTATGGAAAATAGTAGAAATAAACTAAATAAAAGTCACACTACAGAGACAAAAATGAAGAGAGATTAATTTTCATAGCGACTCCTATTTGTAGCATAGGGATGACGCTAGTAGCATTAGGAGTTTTGCACTACATCCGTGGCTTAATTACTCTCTGCCCTTACTGGAGACTACATCCAAAAGACAAAATGCATTTTGCTTAGCTAGATCATATGAGCAAAGACAAAGAGCACAGATTTTATCTCCATTATTATCTTTCCTTCCTTCTCAGTGTAAAGATGAAGTATTTCAGCCAGCCTCTAGCCACACAACAGTCCCATCTCCCCTTCTCCCAAACCCACTTGCAGCTGCAGGAGTTAAATGTGGGGGGTCAAGTGTACCAGTCTAAATGAATCCTTTACTTGTCTAAGTCCTACAAACCCGCCCAGCAGCGTGCCTGCCTGTGGATCAGAGAGCTCAGGGAAAATGCCTTCTGTCTCTCCAACTTAATAAAAATGTTTAGAATATCCTGCTGGGAAATTGCTACTGTACCATTTATTCAGCTGCAGATGATGAACCGGCATATCCTGAACTTGGCCTTTTTGTGAACCGTGAGGTTTATCCTCTGAGGAACAGATCCTCAGCTTCAATGCAGTTATGTCAGTTGACACCTGCTAACAGGCTGGTTTGCTGTAAACACTGAACTTGCTGATTACTGCCCTCCTCTTAAAGCTACCCTTCCAACTGCTCAGATGTTCCTAATCCAAGATGAGGCCAGCAAGGGTTTGAAGCAAATCCTTGTTGCACGCTGTGAATTCAGCTTTTCCTACCCAGGTAGGAAGCAAAGCAGATGGGATGTATCTCTTGTTTTGGCCACAACAGCAAGGTAAGAAAGGACTTGTAGTTCTCTAGGTCTTGCCTATACAGGAGCATTTTGCCAGAGCTTTCTCACAGCTGCTACCAGGGTCTCAGATTCACACTGACACCATCCTGAGTGTGGTCCCCATAGCAAAGCGCTTAAGGTCAAGGCAAAAGACGTGAGGGAAACCAGATGGAAAAATGACTTGTTCATGCTGCTACCCAGTTGCGTTAGGATGGGGACCCATGGAGCTTACACAGTCTGAATAGCCCCAGGTTCATGGCCCTGTGTGATTCAGGTCACCCGATGCTCTAATCACCCGGCTACAGATGCCGTCTCTTCGAGTCCCAGGAAATATTTAATTAGCTGTACAATGCAGAAGCAGCTCCCAAAGGAAAATTCCTCTGCAAAACAGCCATCGACTTCGTGCTAAAGTACCCACAGGGGCTGGAGTGCAGCTGGGTCTGAATCCCAGGCCTGGAACAAAGGGAAAAGATCTCCTGCTCTCGCAGTGCTCTGGCACAGCCGTCTCCCTCTTGTTTTGGCCCAGGGGAATCTTTCCCAATGTAAGCTTCATCAATATGGATGAATTTCCACCAAAAAAAAAAAAACCCAAAAAATTAGACTTGCCAGAGTAAAACTTTGCAAACCATTTCTGTCAGTTATGAGTAAACTGAGCAATAGCAAAGGTTGGGTTTCTTGTGATTTTTACCAAGCTAAAATAATGAGATCGCCTTTTTGTGGTGTACTTTGGAGAGGACCTCTGAGGGCAGTTCTAGTGGAGGTGAACAGGCTCGCTGACCACAGGAGTGGTTTTCCAGGGGGGGGAAACGTCCTCTCTAAATCTCATATACGTCTGATGTCTGGGCACCAGTCCTGCCACTCTGCCTGCCCCCACGTGCATGGCATGGCTGCAACATGGCTACACTTTGTCCCCTGGTCTGGGGTGGCAGCACCTGCTCCTGCCTATGCTTGATCCCTTGCTGGCATGCATCCACGTTCTGCATGCTGGATTTGTAGCAGAACAGGACAGTGCCTTTCTCTCCTTTACCAGGGATACCTGTGGCTCCTGACAGCATCACTTGAAAACACTTAGGGAGAAAAGCCTTACCCTAACCTGCACCTTTCTCCCCTACGTCAGTCCATGGTCCACCCAGCTACTGGGATTTTCAGGGAATGGAGAAGAGTTAGAAAAGCAGCAAATATCACTGCACGCAAGGTAGCCCAACTTCAGCTTGGAGCTTGCTGCTCCACTCAAGGGACGGATGTCGGTTAAGGCTCTGCAAGGGCTAGCTGAAATGGAGGGGCATCCTTCACTGGGAGACATCCAGCATTTGGAGCAGAACGTAATGTCAAGGAGAAGCTGAAGAGCCCAGTTCCTCTCAGTGCCTGCTCTAGGTTTTTCCTCACTCACTTACCCATTCACTTCACTCACTCTCTCACTCCCTACAAGGCGAGTAATGCATTCCTAATGGTGGTTGCTGAACTCCACGGAGTCCTAATGCTGACTGACATTTGCACTGAAACAGTCTTTCTTGCTGGAGGAAGAGACTCAGACAGGCCAGCACTGGCTCTGCTCTGGAAACCCCTGAGGAGAGTGATGGAGACCAACCTTGTGGCCCTTGGAGATGATCCCTTCACACCTTCAGCGGGAACTCCAGGAAGTTGTTTTGGCTACAACGTCACACCTTCCCCTTGTACCCTCACTGCCCCCCATGCAGTGCCCAGCAGGATGGCGAGGATAAGCGTGTTTGTGCTCAGCTACCACTCCAGGAGGAGAGTGTGGGCAGCCAGTGCTGGCCCACAGGAAAACCAGGGACTGCGAGCTGAAGGGATGCTGCCAGGACACATGCACTGCAAAGGAACAGTTGTGTGACCTCCTCCTTCCCTTGGCATAGTCCAGCTCCTGGCACTAGGGGCAACACTACCCTGAGTTAAGCTAAGCAGCAGCTTGGTAAGGTAAAAAGTAAGGCTGGTGGAATAGGAAAACACTAGAAAAATGGAGGGATTGGCATAAAGGGTAGATGTGCAGAGAAAAGCAAAAGGAGGGAGCAGCGGGGGGGTTGCAGCCTGGTCGGAGAAGCAGGGTGTGGGGGAAAGAGAAGGCAGCATCCTGGCTCGCAGGGAGCAGCAAGGGGAGAGACCAAAGGTGCCTGCAGCCAGGAGACAGGCAGGCTGTGGGGGGGGAGAGGAGAGCTCTGGGATGCCAGGCATTCCCCAGGCCCCTCCATCATCACCCCCTCCCTCTGACACCGTCTCTGTCTTCCAGGTCAGTGAATAATTTCCTGATGACGGGCCCCAAGGTAAGAGAAATCCCTTTGATCTCTGTCCCTGATTCCACTAAACCCAGGGAGGGAGGGGCTGCTCCTTCCCACTTCTCTCCACCCAGCCTTAGCCAGAGCTCCCCTCACCCCAAAGTTTCCAGCAGCAAGACAGGAGCATCAGGAGTGACCTGCTGCGAGCTGCAATTCCTTGGGCTCCCCAGCCAAAGGTTCTTTCCAGCTGGCTGGGGCGAGATTTTGGAATCTGTCTGTTGGCACCAGCTGAGGGTGTCACTTGCCATCTATTGCCTCCCGATGATCAGGTTAGCATCAGAACCCACATTCATTGAGCTGGAACAGTACGTTATAGACCTTGCAGAACACACGTCCCCAAGGAACACAACTGGAATTGCCAGGATTGCTCAGTATTTCTGACCCCATGCCTCCTTGTACCCCTCTTTCAGAGGCTTTTTTTCCTAGCTGGGACCCATTGTAAAATTCACCCCATTTTTGTTCTGGCTGCTCTCAGGAACACCTCCAAGCCCATCTGGTTCTTAATGCTACAGTGCAGCGACCTTCCCCAGAGCACTGTCTGTCCCCCTGGGTCTGCAGTGAAGGAGAGGGCAGGCTGGGGCAGCTGCTGGCCTGGGGCTCCGTGGTCTCTGAGAAGAAGGCTCTGTCTCCTCTCACGCTGGGGAGATGAAAGGTTCCCCATGGCAGGGCTGGCTGGCACACCTCCTAACGTGGGTAACAGCCACAGAAGGCAGCTTAGCTTTCTCCCCTGGGAGGCTCAGGCTCTGACCCAGCACAGCACAAAATGCATTCGCTGCAGTTGGTGCTCCCCAGGGAGCCAAGCCTGGAGACCTCAGCTCTGTACATCTCGTCTCCGTAAGATGGCATGCAAGTCATTTGTGATTGAAAGCCAGCCTCCTGGGGAGCCTGCGGCCATGTTCTGCCTGTTGTTTTGCACTGTGTTTCAACATCCATCTAGACCCCAAAGCAGCAGGACCCACAGTGTGCAGCACAGGGCAGGAAAGCTACGCCTGCATCAGCCCCAGTGCAGGGGCTGTGGCTACACCAGCTTTGCAGTGTGTGTGATGGAAACTAGAGCTGCTGTATTACTCTCCTAGGAGTAGCCTGGGGACATTCGCTTCCCATCTCCCGTGGCGCTCCCCTCTGCGCGCTGGCCATTGCACCCGGACTGTTTTGCCACCCAAATACCTGAGGTTTTGCCCCGTTGTTAGGGGGCTGAGCAGGGCACACACCACTCCCCTCCTGACCTGCTGCTCTGCTCCTAGGCCTACCTCATCTACTCCAGCAGTGTGGCGGCCGGGGCGCAGAGCGGCATCGAGGAGTGCAAGTTCCAATTCGCCTGGGACCGCTGGAACTGCCCCGAGAGGGCACTGCAGCTCTCCAGCCACGGCGGGCTGCGCAGCGGTAAGGAGAGCATCGGGTACCACTACACGCACCCCCGCGCTGCAGGTTAGAGCAGGGGGGACCCCTCTTTTCCCAAGTGCCTCCTTTTCTTCCCCATCGCCACCTGGGATATGCTTCTCCCAGGAATACCCCATGGGCTCTTTACAGGAGACAGGCCTGGGTGTGGAGGGGCTGGCAGCAGACAAGGGAGCAGGGCCCCAGGCAGAGGTGGACAGAGGTTTTAGAGCAGGGTCTTACTGTGGCAATTACAGCACAAGGTAACACTCAGGGACTGGGATCAGGTCCCATCAGGGTTATCTGCTCAGATGCAGGCCTTGCTGGTATTAAATGACAGCCAAAGGCTCAGTGAAGTCAGATGATCACTACGCTGATCCTGGTGGGTAGGTGTATGGTCACTGCCCTGAGCCTGCACAGTGTCCAGCAGAAGGAAAGACTCAAGGAAGCTGTGGGGAAGGAGCTCTTTGATCCTTGGAGAAGGCCACTTTCCCTCTGGGGTGTATTAGTGAGATGTGGGGACATTTGGCTGTCTGTGCTATATCGCCAGTGCCGAGCTCCCACGGGGACAGCCAAGTGCTAAATTTATCCACACTCTTGGAAATGGCACGAGTCATTCTGGTTTGGATTTGGGAACTTCTGTCTTTGTGCAGTTCAAGCCAAAACAAAGCTAACCTGACGGGTAGGGCTTCCTCTCCACCCCACAAAGCCCTGCTCAATGCAGGTGTCTTTCTACGCTGTCTCCTGCATGGCAGGAGTCATTCCCAACACTGGTCTCACTGTGGAATCTGCTCTCCTTGTATTCCCACTTGTCAGCAAACCGAGAGACCGCTTTTGTCCATGCCATCAGCTCCGCAGGTGTCATGTACACGCTGACCCGGAACTGCAGCCTGGGGGACTTTGACAACTGTGGCTGTGATGACTCCCGCAATGGACAGCTGGGTAAGGAGAGGCCAGCGGGCATCCCTCTTCACATCTCTGGCAGCAGAGACAGCTCTTCTCTCCTCTGCTGAGGCCTTCAGAAACAAACAACTCCTCTTCCTGGTCCCTGCATCCGGAAATAGCGCCCAGAGCAGAGCTTTGCCTGGCTAGTAGCTCTGTGGAAGCTAATGGGGCCACCTCCAGTTTACACCAGCTGAGGCCAAGCCCGTGATGTTTTCCATTACTTTCTAAATGAGCATGAAAGCAGAATGGGGTGGCAGTTTCCTTGGTTCAAATTAAGAACATCTGTTTAAGCTGCTGGAGGGAATGACTGTACCATAAGGCAGAGGAGAGGATCTGATGTCATGCATCTAAATGGCAGGTCTGGTTAGAGCAGTGCTGACTAGGTACCTCAGGGGTCAGCAGGATCAGGGTATCCCCAGAGCAGACTTATCAGGAGGGAAAGCAGGGTGGCGTTCATAACCCCCTCCAATGTTTGCCAGCGTGGCAGGCACACGAGAGCACAGCCAGTAGAACCACTGTGGTAGCACACAGCCTTCATCCCGTTCCCATCACAGCGGTACCCAGGACCACAGCCACTAAGGAATCCTGTGTAGAGAACCCCCAGCTGCACTGCTCCAGCTCTTGGCTCAGCTTTCATGGAAAATGTTGACATTTCAGTCTTTTGTTTTGAACTGAAAGTTGTCTAATGTCAAATTACCAAATCTTTTAAAAGCCTTGCCTCACCCCGCAGCACCAGGCAGTTGGTATGTGTCGGTTTATGACAAACTCCCCTGGAATATCCAGTATTTAACAAGTTGCTTTATTGGCTAATAGTTTTAAAACAGCCACTGGTGCTTAGGTGTCTGAGATGTGGGATAGCCCATCTCTAGCAGAGCAATGACACACCAAATTTTATCTCTTCTGGAAAACTGAGTTAGTCATGCTAAACTTCCTTTCTCTGCAACAGCTGGTTTTATGAAAACTTTCCACTATAAACTGAAAACCTTGGGAAGCAAAGAAAACTTTTGGGTTTGTCTGAAACAGTGTGATTCAATTCTAAATGCCGTTGCACTGAACCCAAGTTGGTGAGAGGTTTGCATTCTCCCTTTGGTCGCAAGCACTTGATTTGGACTTCATTATCCACTGTAACTACCTGCCTCCCATGAGACACCTTTGCCCTTCCCTGAGAGAGGGGACTGCCATGCTCTGGTGAAGCCCAGGCAAGGGCCAGGGCTTTCAAGAGAGGCTCAAGGCCATTAAATCACAACTCCCAAGATGTACCTCCAAGGCATGCTAGGGTCAGAATGTTCCAGATCTCAAATCTTAATAAAGGATGTGCATTCTTCTCCAGGGGGAAAAGAAGCAAACTGCATGACATGTTTCCATTCAGCCAAACAGTTACCGAGCTCCCACGCAGTTAGGAAAAGCACCCTCCACATCTTGTTATGCAGTTTCCCAGTTCTGTGCCAATTCCTTTGTTTCTTTATGATAATTGGTAAATCTGATCCTTCTGGGTCCTGATCATCAGGATTCTGGGTGTACCAAAAAGAGGGCCTCCTCGATATGTGCGTGCCAGGCAGGGGTTGTTTGCTGGCAGAGGGAAATCTGTTCCTTCTGACCAGGATGCCTCCACAGTTTGCTAATCCATGTTAGCAAGATGGTGTCCCTGCAAGTCAAACTGAACCAGCTCAAGTCAGGGTTTGAGGGAAGATGATGAAGACCCAAAGCTTTATCAATATAGCTGCTAACGGATGATAATGAACAGCTTAGAAAGCCTGGAAATTCCTGAGTTTGTCACACAGGACATTGGCTGCATGAGGCAATGTCCTATCCTACTATCCAGGCCTCGATAGGAATGCATGAGCCCAAGGGGAGGGAGCTGGGGAGTATCAAGAGCCAAAAGGCTGGATTTGCCCTACAGCTTCCATTCCCTCACATCACTTGAGACCCTTTCTCATCCCAGAGCCACAAGCCAGGCAGGCAAGGGGCTGGCTCCCTAATATCACACATCTCATCTTTCCCAGGGGGCCAAGGCTGGCTGTGGGGAGGCTGCAGTGATAACGTGGGCTTTGGGGAAGCCATTTCCAAGCAGTTTGTGGATGCCCTGGAGACTGGACAAGATGCCAGAGCCGCTATGAACCTGCATAACAATGAGGCCGGTAGAAAGGTGAGCCCCTCTCTCCCCCAAGACCTGAGAGTGCATACCAGACTGGCTCTGGCCAGTCACAACTTGCTGTGGCTGAGAGCACATGCCCAGAAGAAACAACCACCCTGTCAAGGAGAAGGAGATGGCAGCAGTGCTGACATGATGGGTGGTGTTTGTTGCAAGGTAGAAAACCTTCTGTGATTACACTGTTAATGGCTTCCTGCTGCCCTCTCTCTCCCTGTTCAAGTAGAGGAGAACCACGGGGAAGCAAATCTGTGAGCTTTAAGCCAGCAAGCCCATGGGCAGGACCACTGTTCAAGGAGGATCAATGGCAAGCCCCTCCTGAAGGGCCCAGAGCCATGTTTCTCCATGCGCTGCTACATGAAATGACCCCTCTGTGCTTTTTCCTGAATCTCCTCTCTCTCCTCATCCTGTAGGCCGTGAAAGGGACCATGAAGCGGACTTGCAAGTGCCATGGTGTGTCAGGGAGCTGCACCACCCAGACCTGCTGGCTGCAGCTGCCTGAGTTTCGGGAGGTGGGCACCTACCTCAAGGAGAGGTACCACAAAGCCCTGAAGGTGGACTTGCTGCAGGGTGCAGGGAACAGTGCTGCCAGCCGGGGTGCCATCGCCGAGACCTTCAGCTCCATCTCCAAGAAGGAGCTGGTCCATTTGGAAGACTCTCCTGACTACTGCCTGGAGAACAAGACGCTGGGGCTGCTGGGCACGGAGGGCAGGGAGTGCCTGAAGCGGGGCAAGGCACTCAGCAAGTGGGAGAAGCGGAGCTGCCGGCGGCTGTGCGGGGACTGCGGGCTGGCAGTGGAGGAGAGGCGAGCTGAGATGGTGTCCAGCTGCAACTGCAAGTTCCACTGGTGCTGTGCCGTGCGGTGCGAGCAGTGCCGCAAGCGTGTCACCAAGTACTTCTGTGTCCGCAAGGAGAAGCGGGAGCGCAGCGGCGGCGGTGGGGCCGGGCACAAGCTTAAGAGAAAGCTCTAACTTGTTTCTGCTCCTCCATGGTCCCGTCTGCCCCTCTCCTCTCCTGCCCTCCCCAGCAGCCCCCAGCACCATTTCCTTTGGCTTAGCTCCGTCTCATCCCCAATGCTGCCACACAAGGGGCTGGGTAAACAGCTTATATGAGACTCCAGGCCTCAGCCATACACGGTGTTTCCCATTAGTGTAGTGGGTGGATGAATTCTGGGAAGACCTTTAAGCATTGGCAAAGCAAGGTGAGATTTGGTCCGTTCAACTCAGTCACTCTCTCCAGTGACTGTGGTTTTCTTGTTGGAAACACAGGCAGTCTCAATGGCTCCTGCTCTTTTGAACTTGTCTGTTCCCCAGCAACCAACTACTCTGGGCTTTTAAGTGAGATCAACACTTAGGAAAGAGATGGCACCACCATTGTTGGGAAACCCAGAGTGGTAATCTCTACACCAGAAGATATTTCTAGTACCCTAAAAAAATAGAGGAACTAAAATAAAGTTGTTACTGCCTTTTATTACATACTACATTATGAGGGAATAGAAAAGGTGTGCAACTTCTTCCTGCAGTAAGACAGCCTCCACAAGTCCCATAGTGTCACTTCCCATCCTTTGACAGTTTTGCTAACCATTTCAGTGCTTTACTTTGAATTTGAGATGGCAGCAGCAAGATTGAAGCTCCTGCTTGATCTGCCTATTAAACAGTTGTCCTAAAGAGGATGCCCTCACAGTTCTCCAGTTCCTATTTCCTCCCATATCTCTCCCAGAGAAGAGCTGCCAGCTGAACCCATTCCCCACCCCTGGTGTACTTGCCAAGCACTCTTACCCTGTCAGCTAACTAACTAAATACTTCCTCCTAGTCTAAGAAAATAATGTCAGTTACCTATTTAATGGTGGTGTAAATAGGAAAATGAAGCACTTTGAAGTTTAATTTATTGCACAGTTACTGTGATGTATACATAACAGTTTTTCCTCTACCACTTATTGTATATATTCTATAGGCTAAGCAAGAAGCAGGAAGATTTGGTTGAAGCATCTCTGTTCCCTTGCCTTGGTTGTGGTAGGGAGGGAAGAAGCTGTAGGCTGCAGGACCTGGGGAGGCTCACTGCACCATCACAGTGATCTCCCCTGGCCTGTGAGGTTATCATCTGCTTTGCTGTTTGAAGTGTCCTTTAGCCAGATGAGAAGCCAGCAGAGCTAAGTTACTTGCCATTAGACCTGTCTTGTAGCCAATATTTGTAAACCAATAGCCAATGCAATAAATCAGTAGCCAAGTGCTTGCAAAACGTTGTTGTGTCTAAGTAGTTGGGTGCCTTTCATCTAATTGTGTGGATGTATATGTGTGGATGTACATAGTTATAGTACTGGAGAGTAAAACCCAGCTGCTTACTCATCTGTTGAACATCAGAAGAGCTGACTAGTTCTCTCCACGCAGGACAACCTCAGCCCCCACCAGGAGGAGAAAGGGCCTGCTCTCTCCTTGAACTCGCTTGAGGTTACATCCAACTGCAATGCATTTGCCAGGAGGAAAGAGGGTGGGTAGGGGGGCTGACGGGGGCCCAGTTGCCCACTTCAGTGATGCTACATTGAAGACACTTAGCAATCTGTATGTCTCTTTTAGCTATCAAATACTCCCTTGATTCTAGGACTACTTTATTAGGGGTGGCAATTTGCACCTAAGGCAAGCTGGGGTCTCACCAGAGCAAGAGCATTCATGTCAATCTGGCCCTTCAAAAATTGCAGGAAACAACCTTGGCCCATTGTCAGGGAAACCTGACACACTTCTACTTCACACACAAATCATCAGCTGTTTGTGCACAGGCTTTTATTAATACAGTGATCTCATCCTTGATTGCTTTTGCATTTGTCAGCACTTCCTCCACCCATTGACACGGTTTAGTGGAGGTCTTGGCAGTTCTAGGGTAACAGTTGGACTTTATGGTCTTAAAGGTCTTTTCCAACCTATTTGGCTCTGTGATTCTATGTCCCTGTGGTGGGAACACATCGTTGTACAGGAAAGCAAAGATGTGGTGACAGCCTGTTGCTTAGCGGGGAAAGCTCAGCACAGGCTGGCTTGAGGACCACTGCAAGGCAGAGGACAGCTTATACCCCCTTGCCCCTCTGTGCCACCATTCCACGGCCAGCTGGAAAGGTAAGAAAAGGAGATGTGGAAGCCGTTTCCCACTTCCTCCTCACCCACCACATAATAGGGCCAGTGCCACCCCCCCCCCCCTCCCCCTGCCGACAGTACTGCCCCACACGTTTGCCTGTGAAGGCGATGGCAGAGCCCTGGACGTGCCCACCGGGCGCAGTGACTGCCGGCGCAGGGGCCTTGCGGGGAGCGTTTCAAACACAAGCCCCACCGTCACACGCTCCTTTCTCTGGGCGAGCATAGCGACACCGCAGCTGCAAAATGTGCTGACCTCAGCAGCAGGTCGGGGCCGCAGGGTCCCCCTCCCCGGCGCAAGGAGCCCCGAGCGGTAAAAGCCCAGCTGCCATTGTGCGGCAGGATTGGATGCTTCCATGTATTCATTTCGGTTTAATGAAGGCGCATTCCTCAGAGGAGAAATATTTACATTCAGCTTCCCAGGTGGTCACCTTCGCCCAGATGACACACAAACAAGCAGCCCCCCGCTCCCTTTTCCAATCCAAACCTCTTTAGAGGGCTCGGGGAGGAGGGGCTGCTGGGGGGAAGCAGAATAGAGAAGGGAACAAAATGCTAATAAATCAGCCAGCCAGCCCTTTTCCCCTCCCCTCTGTGGAGTCAATGGAAAGTGTCATTTCACATGCTAATCCCCCTCCGATCTCTTCACAACACCTTTTCCGAAAAGTGTTTGGGAAAAGTCCTTGTGGCCCGTTTACAGCTCCCTGCCGCTTCGGATTCCTTCTTGTCTAAGGCCGCGGCCCCCGTGTGGGTCTCTCCCTCCAGCAGGGCTCCTTACAAAAAACATCTCAACAAAGACTTTGGAGTTCATCAGCCTCCCACTGAAATTCACAGCTGCTGAACAAACTAATCCCCTCTCTTGGCCTTTCTTCTTTTCAATGGGTTCTTGGCTTCAAAGACACTTTGGGAAAGGACTTTGTGGGGACTCACACTGCTCCCTCAATAGAAGTTAGTGCAAGCATTATCTTCAGAGCAAGTGGCTTTACAAACAAATACTGCCTAACAATCTCTGCCCCTCCAGCTCCCCCAAACACACACAAGCCGAGCCTGCAGACATGATGTTATCGGCACCAGGATTAGAGTTATGTTCTCTGCCCCAGGTATCTTTCCTACGGCCCCCCCCCCCCAATTCTTTGTCAACCCAAAGGCCTTCTCTCCCAACAGAAATGGTTTCTCCGTAGAGCTGCAGGGGGATGTTGTGGTAGCATATGCCCACATAAGAGGAGGCAATGCTGAGGAGCTGCTGTCCATAGACCAGACGCTGTTACCAGCCAGCTGAGACAGTGGTAGAAACAGAGGAGCATTTTCCAGTGGGGTTTGCAAGGACATATACTGCACCATGGCCACCAAGCTTCCACCACAAGCCCCTCAAAGACCCTCGAATGGGTCACCATGCTTCCCCCTGCCTGGCTTCCCTGCTAAGACTTTTAGGAACAGTGCCCACTGGGGTAAAGCTGAAGCAGAACTGAGCAACAGCAGGACAAAGCGGCAAGCGGGAAGGACTCACAGCAAAGGCAGGATAAATAGCCAGTCTCTGCATGAGTCCATGGGTAGCAGGAGCTGTGTATGCTGGAGGGAACTAGAGTCAAATGCATCTGAGAAATATAAGGAAAACACATGCTTTTTTCCCAGCAGTACAAGTGGCATGAGTTAAAGGGAGGGGCTGGACTGCACGGGGTACTATAACTGGATCCAGAAAGGCACAATCTAAGAAATACCAGGCTTGTTAAATGATCTCAGAAAGCTAGGACTTCCCTTATATCCTTCTTAAGCAAATGTTACCTCCAGGGCTACCAGCTCAGCTGTGTTATGACCCCTTTTGATGCTGTACAAGTGCTGCCTTTGAAAATCAGCTTCCATCTCCCTGGTGAGGGATAGCCAGGAAGCCGGACTAGTTGCTAACTACTCCCAGACCAGGCTGCTGCAAAGCGCTTCCTTACACTTGGAGTTTGCCTCTGCCAGCAGCAGAACTAACAAAGGCTGGTTTTCCCTGAATGCGTGTGCTGGGTCCATAACACCACAGAACTCTCATAGGCCCTAGTTCGTTCCCAGCAATGACCCCAAATCTTCCCCATCCAAACAGGCTTCCTCAACCTTTACTTCCTCCCATACCCCCCAACCACAAGCCAAGTAATACAGTCCTGCTTACTTCTGAGTTTCATGAGTGCTGGCTGACAGCAAAAAGGAAACAAATTTTTTTGAGATTACATTAGTCGTTTTTCAGAGCTAGGTGGATCCCCCCAATTAACTTAGTACTGATGATCTGTCAACTTCAGCCTTCTTACCTGCCTGAAAGCATAAATAAAATCAACCCACATATTCAGAAGTTATTATCTAATGGTAAGAATGGGCAATTCAATGGTATAAACCTGATTTTCACAGTGGTTAAATCCTTGTCCTAGCTTAAGTGGCATGGCTTCAGTGGTGTAGCACTGATTCGCGAAAGGAGAGGATCTCATCAAGGGCTCTGTTTACTTGCTGACATACTTCCAACTCCCAATACCAAGTGTAAAATCCCCAACACTGCTGTAATTCCCCAAGGGAACCTGAGCCATCACAGGGACCTTGTTTCTATGAGATGAACAGTCACAGCTAAGGCGGGTGATCTGCAGAGGATCAGTTCTCTTATCCTGCAGCCTTAAAGAGCAGGTGGGGCCTGAGGTCTCACCACACCAGGATGGTTGCTGCCCAACTCAGTGGAGCCCAGAATCTGGCTCACCCCACACCATTCTCAAATGCTCGCCTCACCAAAGCTGAGAACTCATCTCTCAGTGGGTGGCCCCGCACCACTGTAGCCAGAGGTTAAAAAAAAGCTAGCATCACCACAAAACACAGCTTTTATTTCACTGTTCTGTAATCTCAGTGCATCAAACTGCAGCAACAGAAACATCACAGCAGCAACAAGGAGGCACTTTGACCTGGAAAGGACAGAATGAGTGTGTCCTTTCCCTCCCTTCTCTGATTCTCCTCTGTCCCAAGTCTCATGGTAGGAACAGGCTGATGCGTGTAAGTCACTGAACCACAGGCCCACAATGGCATTGTCACTCAAGCAGCAAGCAGAGGAAACAGGAGCTGGCTGCAGCCAAAGGTTGGGAAGAAGCCTTGCTCCCAGCTAAGGCCCAATGATTATGTTGCCTGGTATGCATGAAAGAGGGTCAGAGAGAGGAAGACAAGGAGGGAGGAAGAGAAGGAAAGACACACACACACACACACACAGAGATATGCCCTAAAATCCCATCTGCCTTTCCAGACTTCTTCCCCACATCTGATATGCTTCATTCATCTATTTTACCCCAAAAGGAAAAGCCACAGTGATAAAAAGCTTCAGCACAGCCATATCCTTGACACCTGACAGCACCACCTCCTGCAGCATATTCCTACCACCTTTGCACGCATCTGTTACTTGTAGACAATGAATGCACTGCTCTTGGAGCAATGCGCTGTCTCTTGCCCAAGTCTGAGCTGGTCAGAGTAGCTTGAGGGGATTCTTATGGGGTATGAACAATCCCTGCTGCTCTTAAAGCCCCTAAACTACCTGAAAAGCCCAATGTAGGAAGTCTTTAGATAACACCAGTTGGCAAAAGGACAACTGTGCTAACATGAAGTGAAAAAGGCCAAGAGCCAGAGAGGATGGCTTTTAGCCCAGCAACAGGATGTGACTGGCTCTGGGGAGGATCGAACAGAGCAGCCCAACCTGCTAGCATTCCTGAATGGGAGAGTCCCAAGAGGTGGAAGAGGGAATCAACCCTGGGCCTGAAACATAAGGGCTCAAGCCTGCAGCTTCAGATTGCAGGGTGTCATTTCCCTATGGGGGAAAAGATATAAAGGAGGGGGGATAGAGATTATACAGGGGTATACAGGAGACTCGATTAGGATAAGAGAGGACTGGGTGAAGAACAGAGTACACCAAAGCTAGCCCAGAGCAGGCTGGTAGTTAGCCCTAGTTGTAGCAGGGGATCGTTGCAGAGGGTGAGACGGTGAGTCAAGGATAAGCATGAAGAGAAAGGAAGAACCAGAGGAAAGATCCTCACTGCAGCCCAACAGAGCAGGGGCACCTCAGCTTAGGTCCCAAGGGCACCAGCTATCATTCAGGCAGTTTACACTGCAGCAGGGAATACAGCCTGAGGCTCTTCTGTCGCGTGGTGCTGCTGGTGCCAGCCCTGTTTGTTTCCTAAAGAAAGGTGCCACATCAGCCTGGAAGGGAAGGTGTTTCTTCTTTGTGCTGGGGATACAGGGAAGAGGGAGGATCTCTGCAACCTGGACAGCCTGAAATTGATATTCTTCAGCTGGGAAGCAGCCTCAGACTAGTAAGAAAGAAAAGAGAGAGAAAGAACAGCCTTCAGGAGTTCCAGGCACCAGTGGGATGTCTGGAGAGTGGATGTGGCCAGGCATGCTGGGCCAGCACAGTTCCAGGCACTGGCACAGACTTAATTCTCCAGAGTCAGGAGAATCCACAACCTGCAGCATATCAACAGGTGAGGCAGTCCACCAGCTCTCAGTCTGCACTGTTCCAGATGCTCCACACTTTACACATTCAGCTTGCCAGCAATGGTCATGAGGACTTTCAGGATAGGCATGAAACCAGAGACCTCACTGAAACTGCTGCTGCTCACCACATGGGTATGAACCAGGAGACCCTGTTGGTAGTTCTTAGCCTCAACGCAGCGGGCAATTTCATGGAGACCCATGAGGATGGTTGGAGAAAGCTGCAGGGAGGGAGCAGAAATGAGTCAGCATGCTCAGCATGTAACACAGGCCCCCCTCCCTCCATACCCTTCCCTCCTGTTCTCTATCTCATCCTCACCAAACAGCACCTACACAATCAAGGAAGGACACCCTGCTTTCTCCCTCGGCTTCCTAAACTAAACAAACATTAATCTAATACTCAGGCTGGGTTACAATGAATGCAGGTCCTAAGTAATGACATTTAGGCATCAATTGAATATCTGATGTACCTGAGGAGGTCAAAGGTCCATATAGCATGGAATCCTGTCTCTGTTCAGGCCTAATATGGACAATTCAGAGAAAGAGTGTATGTTAAAAGGATTCTTCCCCTTGACAGCTATCCCTCCAGCAATTGCCATCAGCAGCTTCAGAGATTTTCAAGCTAGAGGTTCACACTTAATATCTAAACCCAGCTGCCTCTTTCCATCTAGAACTTGTCTATATGCCTATGTTCTTCCTGGGGGTAAAAGCATCCTGCAAATACCTTTCCAGCTTTTCCTTTTGCTATGTCTGTGCCAAGGTTAAGGAAGAAGAGATAAGGCTTAGCTGGATTCAAGGTGTGTTACAAGGTTTGGCACTCCCCTACCTGGTAACAGTGGGACAGACACCAAGGCCCACTACCCAGTGCAAATTTGGGATCAGGAACCCAGCTGGACCACAGGGAATAGTGGCATTACTCACTGCCTGCTCGCGGAGCTTCTCATACAAACATTCCAGCCGCTGCAAAGCATCCTCCAGCTTTCTCCGGGTTTTCTGAAGTGAAACAGGTATTGCTAGTTCCACCAGAATTTCAAAGCTATCTCTCCCAGAAGCAAGTTGCTCTCAACTCAATCCCTCCCCTCCCTTATTCTTCCCACAGCACCTTACAATTCACTGCATCCCAGCCTGGCTCTGGGCAGCCTTAGGAGCTCACGTGCATTGCACTGCTGTACTAACCCAGCTATTCAACCTTCATGTAAGCCAAGTGCTTAAGCCCAAACCAAGTCATTTCTGTCCATAAAGGGAACCTTTAGGTTATTTCCCAGAAGTTGCTATACTGTACTCAAAAAGCACACAGCAAACATGATGAAGCTGCTGCTACACATAAATTGTCTGATGCTGGGATAGCAGTTTGGGCTCAGTGATCATCCCAACATCCACTAAGCAGAGGTACTCTGGAAGGCTTCAAGGTGTCCCCAAACTGTGGGAAGACTTAGGAACCTAACATGATGCTCAACGCTTCTTTTCTGCTTCCAGACAGTCTGGCCTGATCCATTCATGCAACATGACGTGTATGCCGACAGCCTTCCAGGAACCAGGGTGGAGAAATTACAGTGACTTGGACACAAAGATCATCTATCTGGCTTTCTATTCCAGCCAGGATATCTCAGCTTTTCCCTCTAAGCTCTGAGGATGACTGGTAATACCAGCTCTGCAGGAACTATCTATAGATCAAGCTAGTGAAAAAGGAAGCTGAATAGCTCGGTTGTTTCTTCAGCTTTCCTCAAAGAAAAGAGACAGAGAACGGAACCATTGCTCCAGAGAGGCAATGAGAAGCAGTGGATAAATGCTAGAGAATGCACCTCAGTTCCCAAGAGACAGACAAGCCTACAGCCTAAAGAAAGGAGAAAGATGGAGATTAACTTGGTGATAAGGACAAGAATCTTCCTCTCTTGCCCCAGCCAAAAGTGAAACATCTGTGAGGGCAAAGAAGTTAAAGATCAGAGAAGGGAGGACTTACTGGATCAGTGGCGACAGCAGAGCAGCGTTGCACCAACCCTTCAAATGTGGTCTTCAGAGCCTGGTGCTCAGGGGGCACCTCCTTCCTCTCAACCCTCTCCACGGGTAACTGGTGATACTGACAGAGAAGAGAAGCAGCTGAATAAATGCAACAGAAGCATGAAAGGCTGGAGCAGGTAGATTCCCCTCCTGCAATTATGGACAGAAAGAATTTCACCCCCTTGAGAATCCACAGAATACCTGGAAGCACAGAGTTAAATTATCATCTTCAGATTGTGCTCATAGCTTCAGGCCTCTGGATTCCCAACACTCAACAGGCTGACAGCCAACTTGGCCTCTCTCCCTCTCTCCCGTCTATACCCAGGTGTCATTTTCTACCCGGGCAATTCATCTGACACACAGGCAGAGGTGTCTTATAAGGGCTGGGGAGTAACATAAGCCCTGCAGCTGCCAAGTAATAAGAATCTCAAAAGCTGAGTTGTTTTGCAGTTGACAAGGAGCTGGTGGCTGGGGAAGTGCCACTTTCCCTGGGTACCTGCAGGCTGCCTTCCTTCGGTGCTCCTGGGGGTGACTGACCAGATTCTTGCAACCTGGACAGCTGAGGATGAATCCCTTGGGGCTCAGCAGGCAGGCTCATTACTGGAGCTGTGATGGGGGCTGGAGGAGTAAATTTCTCAGGCAACTGCCAGCAAAAATGAAAGAGAAGAACAAAGAAAATATCAAGAAAACCAAATCTGTGCAAGAGGGTCGGTTACACTCTCCACAGTCAAATCCAACTTCCTTTCTAATTTGCAGAGTGACCAGTTCTCAAGATGATGTGTGACACATCCCTGTTATTTCAGTCCCCTGATTGAGAGTGTGGGGCCCTTCCTCCTGCATCCTAGACGAACAGTCAAAGCGACAGCAAGAAAACTCCTCTGGAATTGTTCAAACAAACAGATCCATTGCCCCTGAAAGCACTGGTCCTCAGAAAGCCGCCCTGGCTCTGCAATGGCACGAGTCCTGAATGTAGAGATTAGCAGCAGTAAAGTGTCCAACAGAGCAAGTGTTGGGGAAAATCCCACAACATGGGGGGAGAATCCTCTTGCAAACACTTCATCATCCCCCTGCTAAGCCAGAGAGTCAGGATAGATTCACTCCGACAGGGCTAGATCAAAAGGAGATGGCTTTAACAAGAGGCTAATCCTGTTGTAGTGAGCACAGCCTGAAGCAGGTTCCCAGCTATGCTGCCAGAAAAAGGGCGAGAAGTCTGTTCCTAGCTAAAGGAGTGGGGGGTGGGAATGGTGCCAAAGCAGTTTCTTATCACATCTGCCAGCAGTGATAGAAATGGGTTACTGAGAGCATTGCTGCAAAAAGCTCAGCTCCCAGGTTTTCCAGTGCAAACAGTATGAGGCAGAGAGCAGTAGGAACATGGCAGGCAGTTCACAGCTACATCTGTCCCAGCTTCTTTCAGAACTGCCTTATCAGTCAGCATCAGCATTTGAGGAATATCACTGTGGCTCTCACTGTGCCGAGGGGAAATGCTGCCCCCAGCTGTCAGGTGTGAAGGGTGATCTCCCCAGCCATGATCAAAAATGTGTGGGCAAGGGGAAATCCGTATTTCTAGAAACAAATGACTGGGAAATAGCCTGGGAAGTACTGACAGAGGATGCAGCATCACAGATGGTAATAATGCTACAAAACAGCCACGATGGAGAGCAGCATGTAAGTTTGGATGGCAAATGTCAAGATGACACAGACTCCAGTCCTGGCTACGCATATAATGCAGAAGTAGACAGACCCATGTAGGATAAGACCTGCTGAGTGTAACACGGAACATTTATAGGAATGTATCTGTTGCACGGAGCTCCATCACTAAAAGACAACCAGAACATATTGCAGCTGAAATCTTACCTTTTTCTTTTGAAGACTTCCTTTTCCAGCAGTAGAATCAGTCCAAGATTCCTGAGCTGCCAGGAGACAGAACAAGACACAAATGTCAGACTTCGAGAAGGTGGCCACGGCAACAATTCATAGCTGCTTGCATGATCTGGAACTTCCCTCAGCAAAAGAGCCCATGGTTGCAACTCCCCCATCGACCTTTGGACCATTTCAACTGAGGCCCACCTCATGGGCCCAAGAACTGCTCTTGCTTCCCTTTCTCCTTTTTAATTATATTCTTAGCATTACAGTATGTGCAGAGGCGTCATGAGGTGATGTCTGATCATACTGAACACCCTCTCCCATACAGAAAGCTTCTTCACAACTATCTGAAGCTTTCTGCATCCTGCACAAGCTGTGGAAGACAGAGAATCTGGGACTATGGTACCACAGTGTTATGGGTGAGAGAGGGCTTTTCACCAACACTCACAGGAATGCTTCATGGTAGCAGTCTATAGTAATGAAAGTTGCTGTGAGAAACGGGGTAAAAGTTAGGGTGGGTTAAAATTTTCCCCTTCCAAAATCACGTTCAGAATAAAGATAAGCAAAATTTGCTGGCTTCCCAACTAGAATAAAATAGATTTATCCAGTAAATGCTTTGGAGCAGACCCCTCTGTGGTACCTAGCCCCTAACCTTACTCTAGGGAATTAAAAATCCATCAGACAACATGACATCAAAAGAATTGTGACCACGCTTCATTGTGCAAAGGTCAAATTCCAACTACCTTGTCTGCTGCTGTCCTGTAAGGGTATCGGCACCTCTGGACAAAACCCCAGTATTAATAACCTCAAGCCCATGAGACAGGAATAATCTGTGAGAAAGTGGCATAATTCTAAGGGGCAATATCAAAATTGCTGGAGCTCAGTGGCACACTTAATGAGCCACTGATCCTGAACGGAGCTTTAAAAATCACAGGGGAAAGATGCAAAAGGTGCTTCATTACTTTAATTACCTTTATTATTAAAATTCTGGCAGCCTCTTTTTGCCCTCCCTTTTCCCATGATTTCAAGACTTGCTCTCTGATGAGTTTGGAACAGTAGTTTAATTAAGTTGGCACTTATTTCTAGCTTGGGGATTCTCTGCCCTAGAACTCTGCTGGCCCCCACTGAGCCTGTGGCCTAGCAGTCCTTGGCACTATTCCAACCCAGTGACACTGAATCCTCACAGGAAACAGCTATTTAAATTTTAGTCTTTAAGCCAGCCACTTAATCATCAGACAAGATGATTAAGACAAGAGGACCCTGCTTTGTTTTGATGGGATGAAACTCTGACTATCTTGCCTATACTACTTGCAAAATAGGATTTCCCACCAGCCCTGAAAGGAATGCCCCATGGCAGCAGTTTCCCGCAATGCTGGTCCTAGAAAGAAGGCTGTCACAGACTGGAGTCAGGGATTACCCTGGCCAGAAAGGAGATCAGCCAACACGTTGCTGCCCTTCACCCTGTCCCTGACGATTCCCAGCAGCTTGGGATTTCTAAAAGTGGAGATCTCTCTTCATTGCACTAGTGAGAATGTGCTTGTGAGCTGTTCAGATCATGCTCAGGAATTTCCAAAGCAAGCAAGTCTGACCAGTCAGACTGAGTGATCTTACAGTCCCTTTCCAGTCTAAAGTACCCATCAAAACCGTAACAATAATAGCAGGCAAGAAAGCACTCTCAAGGAAGGCAGTTTGCACTGCTGATATAGGCATGCCATATGCTGCCATTAAAACTAGGGGTAAATGCTGCCAGAAGGGAGCTTCCCAGCAGTGCATTCCCACAGGGCACCTTCAACCTGAGGAAGTGCTTGAAATCCTTGGCACGGAATCATCTTTCTCTTAACAGGGAAACATTGTGGTCTTTAGTTTCTCTGCTGAAGGGACAACTCCCTTTCTAGAGTCCCACTCCACTCAACAAAGCTTGCTTGGTGGTGTAACAGGCTAGTGAGCACTCAGATTTCCTCAATAAACCTGAGACTCTCTAAATAATCTTTTGTGCCTGGCAGATGGACTTGGGCACAAGCAGCAGCCACTGTGCAGAGATAGCCCACTAAGAGCCTTACCCCACTGACAACATAGACTGGAACATGCCTACTCGCCGTCATCAACGAATCAAATGAGAGAAATCAGTACAAAGCATCAGTCAGAAAAGGTCGACAGACCAAATTCTTACCTGCAGATGGACTGCTTCAAAGTCAAACCTTGCCCTGTAACTAAAGTTAAAAGGGCTTTTTACCCTTTGGAACAGTCCCCAGATTCTGCTTGGGAAACTCTACTCCATCAGTGCTCATGCTGAGACCCACTTCTTTCAAACCACCTGGGGAAAGCATGAGCTCAAGTAAAGCCATGCATAAGGCTGGGAGTGTAACAGGGAGAAAACAAGAAATGTGTTACAGCCACTGGCCTGTTCTTTGCCTAGAGAATCAAGAAAGGAAAAGAGGCTGCTCCTCTAAATCGTTGGCCCAGCAACTGCCTGAATGGGCACAGACACTGAGAATATTCTAATTCCTTCAGGACTAGGGGATAGTGAAGGAAGGTGCTAGAGCCCCTGTTTTCTGTACCCAGTCTCAGCAGTAAGAGCCCAGTGCTTTTGTTTTCACTTCCGGCTGCCACTTACTAGTCCTCAGGACAAGTATGTCCACTGCCCCAGCTGTACAACTCCCCAGGCATGCAAGGATACAAGAAACAGCAATAAACATGCACACATGCACACACGGTAAAACATGCACACCCCCCCACATTTCACTGGAAACAGCAACTGCCTCTGCAGCAGGTCTGGAGGCTTCCCTAGGTACTACCTGCATGATCCACGTGGGGATCTAGCCAAGGGAAGAAACCTGAAAATCAAGGCAGGATGGAAGAGTCATCATCACCAATAGCTTTTACTCAGCAAGTAATCTCTCTGGACTACTACCCCTGATAGATTTCCAGAACGAATTTGTCCAGCTGTAGCTTACAGCCTTTGCGTATAGTCCCCACAGGTTTCACACTGTGGAATTTGCTATCCTTGGTTAAACACAGCTCAGCAAAGGATTCCAGTTACACAAGCAGTGGCTAGATCAGCAGTCATTCCCTGGGAACCACCACCCTTTCAGTCAGAGCAGATGCCTCTGGAGTGGATGACTACTCAGGGTGCACTGAGGACCTAAAAAGACAGCATCTTATAACCACAGCCTGAGGGACAGAGCAGCTGAACAGTCTGAATTAAACTCTCATCACTGCTGTGTTTTACCACCACCACAGCAAGATTCAGCACAGTGTGTCTGTGAGGGTATCCTCAGCACCACATCCAGCCTTTTTGGTGACAGACCAGACCTCAGCAGGTCCACATCCATTACGTACTCCAAATTCCAACCAGGAGTGTCCTGGTCACACAAATCACAAAAGTAGTGCTTACCTGTAGGAGGAGGAGGAATGCTGGCTGCTGGCAAGGGCTTAGTAGATGGAGCTCCAGGACCTCCCGGAGGGTAACCCATATTCATGGAGCAGTTAAAAGGTGCTGAAGGGAAACTTAGAGGAGTCTGGCTTGCCACAGGGAGAGGACAAGCTGCAGGAAGCTGAGATGATGGGACTGAGGCTGGAGTGAGGAGGGTAGGTCCAGGTGGTGGAACACCAGGAGATGTCATGGGCATGGACTGTCCTGTCAGAGAGGGCTGGCTGGAGAAGGAAGCTGGACCAACAGGTCTGACGCCTGCTGGTCCAAATGGCTGAGACTGTGATACAGCTACAAATGAGAAAGAGAGGGTATCAGCATCACTTATTTCATGTGTGAACTACTCTTGATGTTCTCCTTCATGGTATTAAGTCTTCCCTTCTCCAGGCCATACCCTAGAATATCCATCTCAGGCATATCCCCCATAATCCATGCTACATCAGTCAAATTTAGTCACAAATTTAGTTGTGGCTTTTCCACCCCATATATGCTTAGTATCAGTGAACGTGCAGCAACCGTTGCTAAAACAAGATGGGTCAGAAGCACTGAGAAGCCTCTCAGACAGCTGACTTGTTCTTCACAAGTACAATAGGACTGTGAGGAAGAAAGCAGAGCCTTCCATGTTGAAGGCTTTAGTCTAAGAAAAGCTGGAGAACAGACATGACCACAAGACAATGCTTACCTGGCCCTGAAGCAGTTGCTGGAACGAAGCCCAAGTTGTACTGTGGGTATGGCGGCCCTCTGGAATAGACATTTGTCTGTGGACCCGTGGTGACCTGGGGATGGGCAACGTGGTGAGGTGTCATAGACATTGCTGGCACTGGCTGAGGCGTGAAGAGGGAAGGCATTGAAGGCTGAGAAGGTGCTGAAGTGGCAAAGGATGACTGATAGTTGGGCTGCAATTAAAAAACAAAGAACTTGCAAATGGATGACACAGTCACACATAGACACAGAAGCAGACACACTTTATATCCCTGTCACTTCTTGCGCATGAGAAGATGCTGCTGCTGCCCTGGATGGACTGCATCAAAGGCCCTTCCCACCACGTAACTTGCTTAACAAGCTAGGCACCATATTCTTCAGACTATTCTCCAGCTCCCAAAAGGGTTAGTCCTTTTGGGTTAGCCAGTTCCCATACAGTGGTTTTCTGGAAACACAACCAGAGGAAATAACAAAGGAACAATAATGAAGTATTAGGGGCTGAAACAAAACTTCCTGAACAGTCTTCTTCACAAGAACTGAGACTTATTTTACTGATATACAAGTGAGATGGGCATAGGAATGTGAACCACAGCCCCATCCTTCCTCAGTATATGAGATCTCAGCAGACCACTACACATGTAACAGTCTCCTCCAGTGACTTCATGTGGGACAGAGCTTTGTGAAAAGCTGCCAGACAGCCTGCTTTTGGATTATCACAGAGCTCATGTTTGCGCCAGTGAAGGGCACCACGATGAACTCTTCAATGCCTGCAGTCTGTGTCATCGCATGTTACCTCATATGACTTCCACAACTCAGTAGCCTTCATCCCTCTCCCCAAGCCATGAACACCTGATTTTAACGCCTACCTTCTCTGGATGTCTGGGGCCTGTTCTGTGGGCTGCTCTGTCAGCGACGGAATCACCTTTGGCTGCTGGAGATGTGTGTTTCATGACACTTACATTGACACGAGTGTAGGGAAAAGGGGGTGGCAGCTGATCACCCACATTCTCTCCTTGAGCATGGAAAAGCCGGTCTCGGAGCTGTTCGATCAGGAGCTGAAATAAACTTGCTTTAGAAGTGCCTTGAGAGCCTCATATGGAAGGTGCTGGGGAGGCATTCAAAGCAGACCCTGGCCTGAAGTACTGAGCATCAATCTCCAAAACTAACGATTTCTCCAGTAGCCACCAGGGAATAAAAAAAACCAACCCAAACTCAAACCAACAGAACCCTCGCCCCAACAAACAAACAAAGAGGCAAACACCCAAACAAAAATAAAACCAAACCAACCAACCAAAAGGCCAAACAATCTGGGACATCACCTGCCATATTCCTAGGCAGATGAAGACTCACCAATCCTTTCCCGAGTCTTTAGAGCATTCCCTCACCAGCTCCTACCTACATTTGGGCACTAGACACGGATTTGTTTCAAACTACAAGGTGACCTTCTCCCATTCCCTTCTTCTACCAGCTAGTTTCAGGAATAGATGCAGCTTCTCTGGAGAGCTGCTTCCCAGCATTGTTCTACAGGAACCATTCTACAGTTCTATGGCTCCCTTCCTTTTCCCTGGATCAAAGGCACTACAAAAAAACCGCAAATGATAGAAAAAGCTAGAAAAAACCCAAAACCAAACACATCTCTACTCTCAAGTTACCATAAATAAAGTGAAACCTTATGTCCTGATGCATGTCAAAACTCAAGATCCCTCATACAAAGTTCATTTTCCCCCCATACTACTCCTTCCCACAACAACCTGTTTCTCACTCACCTCCTTAGAGCTGCTGGGCAGGTAATTCATCGCGGCTGCCACACATCCTTGTGATGCCAGGAGACTGGCATATTGGGTGATTCGTTCTGCCAAGACAGGGCCTGGTGCTGGTACTGCTGTGCCTCTGAGCATCTCAATGGACCTGCTCAGCACCATCACTTTCTCTATGAGATCCTGAATAAGTCAAGGGGAGGGAAAAACCAGACCACTCAATCTGACTTGCTTTACCGGTCCATCTCATGCTGAGACAATACCAGACAGCTCTCCCCATTTCCAGATGACATCAGGTCTAATGTGACTACAAGTTACTCTGCCCTAGATACTATCACTGATCACCATTTCTTAAGGTGCACTTTGTGGAGAAAAACAGGAATCAGGAAACAAACTCTGACACTACTACTTCTATGTTAAGGGAGAAAAAGATAATCAGAAGCCACAAGGACATTCAAATCAACTGTGACCTTTTTAATAGGAAGTTAGTACTGTAACTTCAGAAGTTACAAGCTACAAGCTTGGAAGAGGAAGGATTAAAACCACACCAGAAGAAATTCACTAGGAAAAACTACTATTGTTGACAAAGGTCACTTGCTGATAACTGATAACTGGGAGGAGGCCAGTTTCAGACATAACCTGGAATACTGGAGATGCCTTTTTGTTGCTGTTACTAGACAGGCTGCAAACCCAAGAAACTCTGTATCAGAAGACATTATCTGCAGATATCCGAGTGGAAGACTTGTCTAGACCATTCTAGGAAATGCCAGACACAACCTGGGTAAAGTGACTTAGTCAGGACTGGTTTAAGTGTAACAACACTGACTGAAGTCCTGATTCATCTGCAAGCTGTGACTTCCCATACATGATCATTCTACTTGCAGTAGGAAGAATACAGTCTAGACTTTATTTTGCCAGAGGCTGTTCTGAAGGTACAGTCAGATAACTGGAGCACTACAGTTAGGCATGACAAGCATTGCAACTGCACTCCCAGGCAACTTACAGCAAGAAAACAGGTACTGTCTAAACTTCACTGACTAAAAGGAAGCTCAGAGATTACATCAGTATAGAAAGACAGGAAGGTGAGCTGCAAATCCTGCCCATTGCTGGATTTATGTGCAATCTAATCACTACTCCCTAAACATACAAACTGTCAATGTTTGAAAGTGAAAGCCTCGTTTAGATGTAAGCCCATAACCCAGGCTAGAATGAGATACCTTGGTGACTACGAACAGGTCTTCGCTGTCTGCTGGAAGCCAGATACTGTTTGATGGAGCAATACAAAGAGATCAAGGCTACTAGACTAGTCTAAAGAGGAGTCAAACCAACATTATAGCACCTGTACCTGCAGGGCAAGGGGTGACGAAGTCTCATGGTTTTTTACCCAGCATTCCACCAACCTCTCCACATTGCCTGATGAGACATAGCAGAGACAGGCATCATTGGATAGGGCCGCATCCCCCTCTGACTCTAGGCGGGCACCCAGCATGTCTAGAGAGGAAGAAATACAGCCAACATTTAACACAGTCTTTCTGAAGAACTCATTAACCCCAGTGCTCATCTCTTTATTACTGTGGCTTGACACGAAAAGGTGTTGACAGTTTTGGATCTGCAGCTAACTAAAGTCATAAAATCATTTCGGTTGGAAAAGACCTTAAAGACTGAGTCTAGCCACAAACCTAACACTGCCAAGTCCCACTAAACCATGTCTTTAAGTGCCACATCTACACGTCTTTTAAATACCTCCAGGGATGGTGTCTCAACCACTTTTCTGGGCAACCTGTTCCAAAACCTGATAACCCTTTTTAGTGAAAAAAATTTCCTAATATCCAATCTAAACCTCCTCTGGTGCACCTTGAGGCCATTTCCTCTTGTCCTATTGCTTGTTACTTGGGAGAACAGACTGACCCCCACTTCACTAGAACCTCCTTTCAGGTAGTTGTAGAGTGATAAGGTCTTCCCTCAGCTTCCTTTTTTACAGACCAAACAACCCAGATTCCCTCAGCCGCTCCTCATGAGACTTATATTCTAGACCCTTCACCAGCTTTGCTGTACAATTCTTGCAAAACACAGAAAAATGAACATCAATAAGGAATCCCAAAGCCAAGTTGGTTGAACAAAGAAGTACTTTTTTTATATATCTGCCAATTTTTATGTATCTTTCCAGATATACAAATGAAAGAAAAGCCCATAAAAATGAGAGACTAATTCAGTGAAAACAAATCCAACACATTTTTTTTCCTCAAAGAGGGGTGAGAATCTCCAGGCAACAGCAGCATCCAGTACCAGAGACAGCTGGCAATCTGGCAGTTGTCAGTGTTTAGCTCCAGCTCATCGTTATCTCCTGGCATTTGCTATCTCACTATCACCACAACAGCCATGTTCCACCCCTACAATTTGGTCTGTAAGAAATGCCATGTTTTCTTGCATTTCAAGTTGTGTCATCTTACTTGCATAAACTGCTGGCATTTCTGAAACAGCACTTTGCTCTTAGCTATTCCCATCAGCCAGGAGCAAGTTCCCACCTAAGCAACATGAGTAACTTCATCAGATTCAGTCACTAAATTGCCCCTTAACTCTGACTGTTAGAACAACCAGTTGCTGAGCATGTTGAACTATTAACAGAACTGAGGAAACTACTGAAGTCATCAAATGTTCATTAACCCCTATTTCTGAGCTTAAAAGGGAGGGGAATGTTCTAGAAGGGTAAACCTCCTTCAGATGGAGTGAAGCTACCTGACCTTTTACTGTCAGAGAATCCATTTCTCCTTAGAATGAAATCATAAATACCACCCTTTTAGTGTCTCAGCCTAGTGGCCATCCTGGTTTTAAACATGCTATTGGTAGAGGTGACAGGATATATCAGCATATATAACTTTATACCATGATTCTCAGCTACAAGGTGCATTTATTACTGTCCTAACACACCAGTCCACACTTAAGTTCCAGGTGGCTGTAATGAGTAAGGAGTGCTTTCCTCCCTCAACTGCATTCCCTTCTTTCTGTAAGTAGTCCAGAGGTGCCCTCACCTAGGGAAACCATATCAAAACAGTATCTTACATACCACAGAGCTGGGTATAGTCCTCATGCTTTGAGTACGTTAACAAGATGGCCAGTGCCTCCTTCCAGCTCTGCAGATCACACGTGCAAACAATATCTTGCCAGTTCTGCTGCACAATGGAGGAAAGCAGCTGTAAGGAAAGCAGAAGGCCTGTCAATCACTGAAGACAAAGATAAGATGACTGCTTAAGACCTACAGTGATAGCTCACTTTCAGACACACTTCCCACACTATTCCAGTGAGCAACTGGTTCACCATTCCATTAAGTTACACCAATCCCAGCATCCCAATGTTAACAGCATACAAAACTCAATGCCTCTAAAGAAAGTAAAAAACCTCCAATAAATTACTTAAGAGAATACAGGAATAGCTTCACCAGGCATGACTAAAGATCTATTTAACATGTCTTGTTTCAGAGCAGCAGCTAGTATCAATGATGGGGAATATAGTGTTAGGATATGCCAACCTCTGTTGCACTTCCTCATTTGTAAATTAATAAGCTAGGACCTTCCCAGCTGAACTGTAGAGGGGCAGTATGCTCTACAGGTTACAAGTATGTGGAGCTGAGGCACAAACCATTGTATAAAAAAAGGATCAGAGAATACAGACATTCTATGCGGGCAACTGTCATAAAACTACCAAAAGTAAACGTTGAGTCAAGAGGAGATGCACAGATTCTGCTGACTTTCTACCTCCTGCCAAAATACTTCCACATCCATTCAGACAAACATCTGCCAAGGTATCACACACCTTCCCCAGCTCAGTGGGTATACAAAACCGTCACCTACCACGGAGAGTTTTGTCTTCCGCTTGGCAAAGTAGCGCTTCTGGGTCTCCTTCAGGAGGTTCTCTCCACCAGCAATTGCTAAGATGATGGCATCAGCAAAGCGCTCAGCTCGCATGCACAGCTCCACTGCACCCTCAAAATTCCCCAACAAAAGGGCCTGGCTGATGAGTCCATCTATATCTACAGAAGTGAGAAGCAGAGTCAACCCACAGGAGCGTCATCCAGATGTGCCAATGATGCTTGTTTTAAAGAGCCAGCAGTAAAAAAACAGTAACAGACAGAAGCCCAGCCAAAAATAAAATAAAATAATAATTTGGAAACACAAACCAGATTTTGCACTTCAGAAAACCCCACTGACTTGACTGCTAGTCCATAATCTAGAAGATTCTCCTATATTTTTAATGTGTCTCTTATCTAGAAAGAGCATTTCACTGTGCAATGCTGAGAGATACTGTGTGACACTGGGAAGGGTCATGTGTTTTAAAAATATCCATCTGCTGGAGAGGACCAGGTTCTTTGGGTCTCTAATTTTCTGGTTTTTCTTCCTCTCCTCTTTTCTTTTATGGGAAAAACACACTTCATATACCTTCTGTGACAGGAATCTCCAATGTGCTCATATTCTGTGGGATGAGGTTGTCAAAAAATGCTGAAGAGGAGGAAACAGCAGCTACATCATCACTGGTATTTATCAAAAGCTGTGCAAAGAGCACAAGAGGTTAATTAATTTATTAAACACACAGATCTTGTCCAAAACAGTTTTGTGGATTACAGAATGGGGTAGGGCTGCTCTCTATTTGGTTGAGCATGCTCATATAAATCTGATTTCAACTTGGAAGTCCATCATGCCTCCTGTCACTGCTCTATCAACCTGCACAGTTTCACCAGGGCAGCAACAAAGAGCAGTATAAGACATGCAGTGCCAACAGTATTGCTGGCCAGCATTCATCAACTCAACTTAAAGCCCCTGAGCAAGCTAAACAATTTTGGACAGAATAGGAACAAGACAAGCAAGTGATACCTGTAACTCACAGGTAGGATTACAGCCATGCTTCGTGATCCATTGAAATGCAGGACACAATTGCTACCCCTAGAATATCTCAGCCAGTGTTTGAGGCTTGTGAGATTACTAATTTGAGGACAGCAGTTTTAAGTACCTTAGAGGAGCAAAATTTACACTGCATGGTGAACCAGGCCTTGGAAGCCACCTGAAGATGGGCATCCCAAAATCATGTGAGAATACATTGAAAGGATAGAGGTGAGAAGGAAAGAAATGCAAAAGAAATACCACAGCAGAAGCTTCATAGAGGAAATCCAGAGTTGAAGCATGAAACTAAGCTGGAGCGAGGTTAATTCTATCACTGAAGAAATCAACACTGGTGAAGCAAGCCTTCTTACAGTGCTAAAAGCCAGGAGTCTGTCTTCATCATTCACTAATTTGTTTTAAAGCCAGCAAGGACCACTATGATTGTTTACTCTGACCCTGTGAGCACCTGTGAACCACCCTCTGCAATGCTCTCACTGAGCCAAACAATTTCAGGTTGGAATTAAACCTTCCTATTCATTCTGCCCTCCATTGCTCTCTCAGGCTGGCAAAATATAGAGGGCATACCTGATCTGGCTGTGCAGCATTCGTCACATCTGCCTCAGGAAGGGATTGTGTATCTGCGATTCCATTAGTCAAACATGACGTGATCTAGAAAAGTAACAGACATGCACATATTGAAGCCCCTATCTAAGTTACATACCTGGGCAACAAAACCACCAAAGGACTGGAAAGCCCCAGACACAATTCCTGAAGCTCCTTCACCTGTCTGAAAACCTCCACCTCTCTCTATTCCTGGCTGGCTGCCTATCAGAGGTTATTTATCCTTTTCAAGAGCACTGTAAACACAGGGGAATTTCCTCTCCTGCAGCTTCATCAGTGCTATGTCAGACTGTCTTCACCTGCCACCTTCTTCCTAGCTAAGGAAACCCCTAAGGACACAGAGAGCTGGATGCTAGAAGCAGCTGTCAACTGCACTATTATTATACAGTTCCCAGAGCTCCAGCAAGCGGAACCACGATACCTGGGCTGAAGACACCTTTGATTTGATCCAGTACAGCTACAGTTACACCCTTAAAAGTGCCCACATTTGCTTTTTAATTAGAGGTACTTGAGGTGCCTCTCGGGTATCTGCCATTTCTTTTATGTGCTGTAAGATCACTCACTCATCTCCAGTACAGACCCTACAACTCTCCTGCAGCAGCTTCAGTCCTGTAAAGGTTTCCTTCTATTGTAAAGAACCCATACCTTTTTTTCCAGATCCTCTTTACTGTAGCCCAGCAGCTTGAGGAGTTTAGTCCTGGATTCCTGCTCCAGATTCACCTGAGTCCCAAAGGATATTAAAAAGACATGAAAATATGCAAAACCTTAGACATCTGCTCACTGTCAATGGCTGTCAGCATCAAAGTTTAGAGCTTAGTTTACACATAAGGAACTCAATTATGACAAGTCCACCTAATGATTAGTGTAGTTGGACATTAATTCCCTGGATGGTCTAGGAATTATGAAGCTAATCTCTGCATAGAAACGATGGACTGATTTGAGTCTGGATGAAACTGAGACAAGGTGCTTGCCTGAGCTCCTAGAGAGCTTCACAAAAATTAGTTAACTAACTGGCACAGAAGTTCCCGGGGTGGGGACTTCAGACAGTCCTAGAGATCCCCACAGGCTGCACGCAGCCTAATTGATAGGTTCTATTTGTACGCTTTAATGCATGGCTAACATTCTGCAAGGAGAATTTGTCTCAGTTAAGTCCCAGCCTGTTCCTACTACAGAACTGATAAACTGTACCTGAAGATATAAAAATGGTCATGCAGGGCAGTCTTTACAGAAGCGTGGTTTGTAGTTTAAGACAATAAATAGTAACAAATCTTGTGTGTTCTAGACTGGTCTCACAGGACCATACGCCAGCTGGGTTATAAAAATTCACTAGAAGGACAGTTCAACGCATCTCATCCAAAGCAGCTGAAGACATTGTTACAATGGCTCTCGCAATGAAGACTACTGTCACCACCTAGATAACACCTGGCTGCCCTATTAAAGAGATCTGATTCCCCATGCAAATGTAACACTGTGGAAAAGATCCCAATATTGTGCCAAACACAGTCTGCCAAAAAGTGTCTGTAAGCCTCTTCCAAGGCTAAGCCCTGCCTCTCCAGAAAAGTGGCTACTCATTACCAAACTCTTCCATATTAGCAAATTGTCAATGAAACCATTGTCCTCTGTAGGGCTACAGTCAGTCCTCATGCCACCACAGCTCTCTCCCTTATTACTGGGGAATCTCTTTGCCTATTTGGACTTCGCCTTGAGAAATAAGAGCTCCACAGGTAGCAGGCAGATATAGTTTGGCAATGGACTGAGACGAGAAAATCCAGTTTAGTACCTTGACAGGAGGCCCAGATGAGTCCACTGAAAAGCCCATTCCTACTGAAAAATAAGACAACCTCCAAGACCTCCAAAGCAAACACCTTTCTTTGGATGAGTAAGTAACCAGCCTATTCAGTTCCATTTTATATCTTACAGAACAGGAATATAATGGGCTATAGAGGACCATAATGAACACATTCCACCCCAGGACTGTAGAAGAACTGACCTCTGTGTTTCACCACAGCCATCTTACCTTCAAAAAATTCCACAGATTCTCATCAAATGGAAACTTGGCTGTCTGGATCTTGCCTTGGCAGTAATCAAGAAGGTTCCCTGACTGCAAGGCCATCTGCAGTTCTCTGGATCGGAGCAGGAATTCAGTTTCAGTAGTGACTTGACTGATGAATACCTGGTGTGGGTAAGTCTGCTGCATTTGCTGTCCAGGAGCTTTGGTAAGACCAAAGGTAACTAATTTTCCTCCAAACTGAGAAAGACAAGAGGGAGACACAGTAAGCATTCTTACAAATGAAGGTAAATGCAACTCACTCAGCTTTTCATTCAGCAAGGCAGACTGAAGCTCCAGCTGTGATCACAAGGAACCCAAACAGTTTAATGTTTATGGATGGTAGGGACACAGAGAGCTCACATCACAAGCCCTTCAGCAAAAAACTGAAAACCATGACACTTGTGTATGTGCTGTCAGGCCCAGCCAATGGCAAATGTGTGAGAGGCATAGAGGAAATGTAACCTTTGGAACTGTTTGTTCTTTTCTGACATGGAGAGGCAGGCTGCAACAATAAAAACTATCATGCAAATGTCAGGCACTAAACAGACAGAGGACAAGTCAAGCCACAGGCCAAAAGAACAATTCAGCCTTTTGATTTAGGCACAAAGAAGTGAAGAAAATTAAATACCTGGATAGGAAGGAGAAAGAGGAGAATAGGAATGCATGTCATAGCCTACAAGAAAAGCTTTTTTGAATCTTCCTTAGCTTTGTTAACTCCTACTTCTAACCTCCCATTCTCTGCTACAGGACTCTCTTGTTGGAAATACATCTGAATGATGAATGTTGAGCTGCATAGGACCCCACACTACACCTTAAAGAGGCATTTAAAACAATTAGTATTGGGAAGATAAAGGTCTCTCTAGTGAAAGAAAAGGACTGTGCTGCAAGATGACACATCTACTGCATTTTAAGTTAAGGATGCTCCATTCACTTACTGCAAATGAAACCCCCACAGGTCTGCGTATCCACTTGGGTGGCTTTTTCAGCGGTGGAATCAGGGTGGTCTGAGCTACTTGTTCTGGCACCTGCAGAGGAGGGAGGATCTGTCCTGTCCCAAAGGGATCCAAATTGTTGAAGGAGGAAGAAATCTAGAATCAGATGGAGAAAGAATTAAGATATAATTCAATTTCTCTCAGCACAGAGTAAGCACTAAAAAACTATTGTTTAGCAATTAGTTGCTGTCCCTGCTGATGAAGAAAGAGGCTATATCAGGCTATTACAGCATCTATTACTGGAACACCACCAAGCTCCTCTGTGAGGTGAATTCTATTTCCAAACAGTTCCAGACGTAATTTCTCCAGAAAGCTTCACTTTCAGAGATTTTCAAGTAATTCTTCCTTTGCAAGATGCAAATTCCCTAACAAGCACTGTTTGGCCTAGCATCCAGCTAAAACATAGAAGTTGCAAAATTACTGTTTCTTGCAAGATAGTGGCAACACATGATCAAAATTTGTCCAATTTATTTCTTGTTTTGCTCAGACAGGAATGCTGTTTCCCTTTCTGTTGCTGGGGTCTTTCAAATGGGTTAGTTTTAAGGACCACCTCAAGCTTTTATAGCTTAGATGAAGCAGTGAAATAACCTCTCCAGACTTCCTTGTCTACACAAAAGAACACCAAAAGTGGCCCCTGATCTGGATTTCTGACATTTAGGAAGCCAGGAAGCATACATACAGTGATGTTCAAAAGCATTCTTGATTTTTAACATTGTTTGTATAGATTTGTTGCTTGCTAAAGATAATCCTGTTCAAGATTTGTTGTTTGCTGAAGATAATTCTCTTCAAGTTTGACTGGACCACAGGGCATAGCTCCAAAATAGAGCCAAGCACCATACATGAAAGGAAGGCTGATCAAGCTAAGGCTGCCAAAGAATCACAGGCAAGACCTATGTGTTTTGCATTTCAAGTCTTTCTTGAGGGGAAACCAATTCCAAAGAAAGACCATTTCCTGAAGGAACAGCTATACCTAACAGATTAATCAGCCTGAACCTTCAAAGAATAAATACACACTACAAGGGTAGCAGTAACATCAATCACTAGATCTTCAATGGACTTTCTGCCTGATACCATGAAATCTGTAGAAAAGACCACTCCTATTTGTGTTCTTACTTGTTATTCTATTTCTCTAGGGGTTATTCGACCATACTGTTCTCAAATTTAGAACAGCAGAAGTGTGCTACATGATCATGAAGAACGCACAGAAAGAAAATCCTCCACGGGTCAAATAAATCCTTAATCTCCTACAATTGTTGCTTGATAAAGTATTTTCTATCTCTTGCAAATCCTATGAAACTGAACTCAGTCAGCTGTAAACTACTATGCAAATAACACTTAAGCCAGCTCATATGTATTCACTTAAAACCTGTATTGTTGGCTGGGAGAGAGGAAGGGAACTAAATGACTAGACACCAGATTAAAACTAAAATTTTAGACAGTACTTACATTCAATCTGTTCAGAGACTGCTCATCTATTCACTGGCCAAGTAACAAGTTTCAATGTCAAAATATTAATATGCTCCAAATTATAGTAAATTGACTTGAGGAAAATTGCTAATAGTGGCTTATAAGCTACTTCTTAAAATTATCTTCTAAACTATAAAGAATCACACATTGTATCAACTAATATCAATGTATTTAACATGATGACAAATTTGTTGCTAACAGGAGTGCTGCTTTATTTTTAGTCTAGTAGCAGCAACCATAAAATACATGTAACATTAAAACTACAGTCCTAGTTGATTTTACACACTTAATGAATTTTACAAGAAATACTGAGACACCTTTGTCCAGAGCAATGTAGTCCCTTTGAGACTTACTGGATATTAAGAACCCCACACTGGTTCCCACACCATGCAACTATCCAACCTGGTGGATGTAACAGGCTGCATCACATAGAATTCATATGGTTACATGTGTGCTTCTAGCGCTCTCAGAAGTCAGGTGAGTAACTCCCAGTCTGTCAAGCCGTAACGTGTTCACAGGACTTTACCTTGTCAGCCTGCGTCTTCTGCTGAGCTTCTAAGTTCCCACCCATAACAGAATAAATGTTGATCCACCCATCAAAAGTGGCAGCAGAGAAGACTGAAGGATTCCTAGGACACCACTGGACATCAAAGCACCATTGACTCCGAATGGGCAACTCGTAAACCACCTATCACAGAAAGAGAGAAGGCAGATGCACAACATTAGTCCTACACTTTCCTCAAATTAGTGTGACACAGCAAGTGTGTCAGACTTTATTTATATATCCCCACTGTATACAAATCTTTTATTTTTGCTTCTTAAAGGACACATCTGCAACTGAGTTATAGCACATTTAGCCCCAAAAGCAGAAAGACACAGAAAGCTGCTATACAACAGGACTCTGACTGTTGTATATGTAACAAAATCCAAAAGCAACAAGTCAGTTTTGGTCTGCTTCCTAAGCACTATAGTATCGCAGTGGTATAATATTGTCGCACCTGCTGTTAACCAAGGGAGACACACAGAAAAACAGAAGCCCGGAGGGCAAGAAGGTGTCATCATCAACAATATATAAACAGAAAGAATAGTCTGGAATAAAAAAATTTACAAGGAAAACATAAATCTATAGAAAAAAAGTAGAACAACAAAGGAGAGCTTTAACAGCTGCAGCTGAACTATGAAGGCCATTGCAGCCAACAGGTTTCTGGTCTAGTACTCAGAAATCCGAAGTTCAATTCATGACCCAGCCACAGACTTCCTGACTGATGTTGGGCAAGCCACTAACACAACCTTGACTTTGAACCTCCAGTCTGCAAAATGAAGAGATTTCATTTATGCCTCACACGCACAAAGCACAGAGCCACAGCTTCTTTTTCTGTAGGAACAGGATCTGTGTTGTCTGTTCCAGGTATAAAACCTTGCATTTACTTACATTAAAATCCAGATTGCTAATTCACAAAGAAAAAAAAAAGAGCTACACAAAAAAAAACATAAACCAAGCAAACACAAACAACAAAAACCAAAACAACCACCAAAACACAAAGAAATTAACCCTTCCCCAAACTTACCAAGACTGGCCATTCTATAACTGCACTGTCCTCACTACTGAAAAACTTCCCGATTTTTGTATCAACTGAAAATTTTCTGTTCATTAGTACCAGATCAGGAGTCACTTAACAATAGTTTACACATATATATCTAACTTGAATTTGGAGTGCAAATCTACAGCAGCATGCATACAGATGAGCTAGCTGCACTAAAACTGGTTTTCTTTTTTTAGATTTTTCTGCTATAACACAGCAAAAAGACTTTTGTAAAATTAGACATCAGGAATGCTTCAGAGTCTGAGTCTCTTCTAACCACTAGAAGTGTGCAGAATGAGCATCAAACCCCATCAAACCACAACAGCAGCATTTCATGCATTTTATGAAAATGGGTTTGTTTGTTGTTTTTTTTCCATGCCTCCAAGGCTAAGTGAAATTGTCCCATGAAATGAATCGAGCCTGGGGCTCCTGCTGAACTTTTTTCAGTGCTGTGACAGTACTTTCCCTACGGTATCATCAAGACCAACTGAGCAAATTTTGTTCAAAGTTCAAAATTCAGTTTTATGCAGAAACTCAGCATTGAAAGAATAGGTGTGCAAAAAAATTCTTACACAGTGCTATTTTAATTCAGGTGAACATTTTTGAAACATTTCAAAGAGAGTCATTTTGAGATATATGACTAGATAAGCACATACATGTGAAACCACTGCACTATGAATAAAGTTTACATACATTTAATTACGTTGCTCCCCTCTCAATGACCCTAACAAATGCTCCTTGTTTCCATTCAAGCTTCTCCCAAAAAAACCTTAGTACCTTAGGAGAAGTAAGAACAATCAAAAGGACACATAGAACAACTCAGGTGTGAACATAGCAAGAGTAATCATAATTAGCTAAAACCAAGTTTTAACTAAAGCTTTCTTCCCTCTATGATCTCTGACACAGATACAGCAAAGAAAATCTCTGCCTGTCTCTGTTGTTTTCAGTTTGGATAAGGACAACACTCTCACATTCACTCCAGAAAGGAAGAATATAAAAGACATACTAGAAGAAATTCATTGGCACTCCATAAGGACACAGAGAAAGGACACACACATAGAATATACACAATTCTATAAAGCAGACCATGTGTACTTAAGAGCTGTGGTTACATACCTCCCCCATACTGGGGTTCCAGCACAAGATCCGGTTGTCTTTGGCACTACTCAGCAGCAGTTCAGGGTCAGCCTGGCACCAAGAGACAGAGAGAACTCCCCTAAAATAGATCAGAAAGAAATCAGTTATATTTCATAAACAGTCCACTCTCCCACCCTGTTACCAAGAAAATAGCATGCACCAGTACTTAAGCTCAGAAATACTAGTTCTCATCTCTATCACTAACCATTCATCTGCAAAACAAAGCAGACCAAGCAAAAAAATCGTAGGTCTTCTAAGTCCAGTCTCCCAGACGTCTACCTTTTAAAGATGGAGATTCTTGAAGAGGCACACAACAAGCAAACCCTCACCTTGTGTGCCCTTCCAGCTGGCTCAAAGGAGAGGTAGCAAAACGTAAGTCCCATATTTGGATTACTGGCAAGCGGTCATCCTCAGAAGAAAGGACTAGCTGGGTTGCAACTTCTGGATGCCAGGCCATTCCTGAGCAATGCATCTAGGGACAAAAATAGCATAGGCTAAAAATTCAGCAAAGCAAGTTGGCAGTAGCACAAATAGCCCAGAGCCATATCATTCTGCATTTGACTAGAATGCTTAAGACAAAGCAAACCTAGAAATGTCTTCCTATGCGAAGTATTACTACCTTAGCTACACAGGAAAAAAAAAAACAACAAACCACTAACCATACAGAAGTTGAAGTTGAAAGCTGACCTAGGAAGACAGCTGGAATTAAATCACAGGAGGCTTCTCATAAATGAGCTGTGAACACAGAAACTGAATGCAAGGGTGCCCTAATTTTAGGAACAGCGGGGGGGTCTTGTTTCTCCATTTTATTAGTGAAAAAAGAGGTACATTAAGAGAACCAACAGCTCCCACAGTAAAAATACTTGATCCCCAGAGCCTGTACCACTGCTTCATAGCCACATGTAGCACGCTGTAAGCTGGTTAGAATCACAGCCTCTCCTCCACTCACTCTGTTACTGTGGTCACTGACTTTGATGATAGGCTCATTCTTCCTGAGGTCCCAAACCACCGCCTTGCCACTCGGGTGCGCAGAGGACAGGATATGCTGCACTTGCTGATTCCACGACACCACACTAACATCTTCATGAGGCTGCCAAGACAGGAAAGGCCACACATCCATTATCCCCATGTTGAGGGAACACTAATCACAGGATTCTGTCACTAGCCTAAGGGATTTGATGATATATAGATTTCTCCCTTCAATCACTGATCAACTGGAAGTATCAGCAGCACTGACCAGAAAGACTAGGGAGCACGGGAAGTCCTTTACTCAGAGCGTACAGTGGACAGTCAAATTTTATGGGGGAACATCACCTAGAAAACACCTTTGCATTTTGGGGGCAGGTGTTGAATTCTGCACTGACCATATGTTATAAATCAGTCCATAGAGAACTGTAGCTGAGAGAACAGATGCTTCTACCCTGACTTCTGGGATGAACTTAATGTGTGCAACATTTCAGGAGCGCAGTGAGATGGAAAATGATGAAGCATTCAAGGCAAATTGTTGTTACTGTATCTACCACAATGCAAGGAGATAGGCAAGGAAACAAACAGGAGGCTTACTGGAGCAAAACATGGCCTGCTTTTAGGATAGTTTACTGTATTTTCCACTTTCAGGAGCTGATTGCCCTGAATACCACAATCAGCTCCAGAATACCAGAAGCTTCTTCCTCTTCAAGCTCAGGAAATGTTATCTGGGAGTAATAGCCAAGATGCATTAAATGGCTCACTGACTCTGCTATGGATATTACTTTCATGAGATACGAAAAGCTTCAGCTGAAGCCTGAAATAAATTCATCCCTCAGAGAAGGCCCAATAAACCTTCTTAATCCATCACACATGCCCCAGCTGGATCACAAGATAAACTGGTCAGTTACTTGATTCAAATCCACAAAGAGCTTACCCATCCATGCAAAGTGCACCACTCCAGCACTTGTCTGCCTACCTCCCCCCTCCCTTTACAACACTCTTTCCACCTCCCCAGAATGAAGCTAATCAGTCACTTCTGATTCATCTTTCTCCTGACAGACATCAAGGTCATTCTCCCTTCACAGCCTGACAGGATGACTCCACACACTCACATCTGTTTGCCTTGCCTAGTAAGATTTAAAACTGCAGGGGTAAAACTGCCCAGAAGACAACTTATTTACCTGTGATTTAGCCCCTGGAGTCATAGGCACACTGAAATTATTCAAGTCCCAGATGAAAATTTCAGAATCATTGGCTCCAGAAGCCAAGAGGTTACTCTGTAGAGGAAAGAAAAGCAAAGCTGAATTTCTGCTCACAAGGAAGAAGGACAGATTTCTTACAAATAACTGTCAGATAAGAGCTGTATTTTACAGCCACTGGTAAGAAGAAAGATAGTAACCACACTAGAAACTAAGCACATCTCTGGCCCCTCTGCCTTCAGCTGTGTCATGGTACAGACCAGTTTAAAATTTGCCTAGCAAGCTACATGTGTAGGTGGCTGCTGCTCGTCATCATGACACTCTGGCACAGGGGTGGAAGCCACTGCCTCTGGCCAATTGAGCCTTTGCCCTGCATCCCAGCACCAGGGGTATTTTTTCTGAGAAGATGCAGGCTTCCCACAAGGGTCTGCAGACAACTTTCAATCTGCCTTTGTGTTACCACAAGAACTGTGTTCTGTTCACTACTTGCTTATGACGCAGTCCTTTCAAGCGTGATCAGAGCCCAGTGAATTAAACGCCAACTGAACAAATTTAAAAAGGAGGCTCTGATTTCAAATGCATAATGGTCTAACATGTTACAGTATTACAAGACACTATTTTACAGAGAGATAAGAGACTTAATCAAAGTCACTGTGGAATTCAGTGGCAAAACTGTGAACAGAACCCTAATCAGAGTCTTAAACCAGCCTTGTGTCACAACTAACCATGCCTCTTTCAAGTTAAGAACTATTTCTTCAGTTTATAAATCACTATACTCAAGGGAAAAACATATTTCTTAACATGGAGGTTAACCTTCCCTTGGTTTCGAGTATCTTAATGTTGCCTACCTGGAAAGGGTTGAAGTCAAGAGCTCGAACAGGACCTGAATGTTTTTCTGTCTGCCCAATTACAGGCTCGCCCTTTGAAGCCAAGATGTGGTGCACACTGTACATTGTCAATACACCATTATCCCCTCCACCAACGATCACTCCGGAGGACTCTGGAGACCCATTTCCAAAGTTACCCCAGATCAGCTTATGAAACCTGAAAAATAAGAAAAAAAGCTGCCATAGGCCACAGTATTTGGTGGAAATCAAGATGTCTTCTGCATTACCAAAAACCACATCCATGTTCCGACCTATCAAACATAACCATCAGTCAGCACCTTAAGTAACCACTTCCCTTTTCAAGAGGACTGTGGCTTTTACAAGCAAGAAAAGAAATGAGCTTCCTTCCAAAGACTTTTAAAGAGAACTTACAGAGAAAGAGCTAGTTTTGTTTGTTTAAAATGTTTAGGGCCTCATATGATATTTGATGGGTGATATCCTCTAACCTACACTATATAGAAAATTAGATTAGAGGACTACGTCCCTTTCTTTCCAGAGCTATTGTCTGAAAATTATGTTTACCCCTTTTACAAATATGCTAGTTAGAAATCAAGACTGTGTTTTATGCTGAGTGCAAATGTCACCTACACTGATGAGCCTAAGAAATCACCTTGTCTAAAAAAAGCTAGAAAGTAAGTTTCAATCTGCCTCTAGTGTCTTTACTGGAAATCATTAGCCCCAGAAAACTCACTTAATACAGAAAGACTCTACCAACTGACTACCATATAAGTCCTTTGAGGTTCCTCCAATGGTCCAGCTGCTCTACTTTCACACCCAATTTGTGGCAACAAAAATGTTCCTTTCTTGAAGACTGATGTCAACTAATGCAAAAGATCATTTTACACCCGAAAACATGTTCAACATGTTTTCTCCTCCCCTCCTTTCTTGTACCAGAAAAGCCCTTCTCAGTTCCACTGACTGATGTATCGGTATGAGCCTCTAGTACCTGTTTGAGGCAGGAAGTGTTCCTCTCTGCTTCATGTCCAGGGAGGGATCCCTGAAGTCAACCTCAAATATCTCCAAGGTGGCATTTGTACTGAAGGATGCATCCAGTTGCTGGGCAGATGTTCCTAGCAGAAGTACAAGGACAACACAAGTGGGCACTTTTTTCAAGAGCTCAAGATATAGAAAGAGCAAGGCACTGAAAACTATTTCTTCATAGCCAACACAACACTGGTGTACCCGTTCAAAGAAAGAACATGTCTGAACACCTCAGAAAGAGAGACCAATAATTATAACAAAGACTTTGAAAGAAATTAGAACTTCTTCAATAAATTTTGGGCACCAGGGTCACTGTTACATGAATAGCTTTCCCTCTTGGGATGGATAAAATTCATATACCCTTTTCCAAGCAGCCACCGCTTCTGATATTAAGTTCTTATCAAAGTCAAAAGTACAGTCGCATTATGAAAGCCAGATACAATTATGATCCCAAATATTTCTGTATACTGCTCCTCAACTATGACCATGAAGTCTTAATCAGAATTTCTAAACCTAGTCTACCTTCAACCTTAGCCAACAAAATCCACCCCAATGACCCACAGACAGCAGTCACCCAGTGGTGGCTTCCTTCCTTCTCTTACAGAATAAAAGCTAAAAATTGAATTGGCATTGTCTAATAGGGCACTGCCAGGCAAACAGTCACCCAGTTACCACAGGGATGCTTCGCAACTGCCTATGGCACAGAAAATGCCCAAGAGACTTTTAAAAAGCAGCACAAATTACGAAAATATGCAGTTGCTGACCTAAAGCAGACGAAAGCTGAGACTTTTGCTCCAATCAAAACTCTGTCCTCATTACAAAAACACAAAATAGACCATCTACCCCCAAAAGAGTGCTGTTGCTTTTAAGGCAACAGTCGAAATTTTGTCACTTTCTTTTGACATTCATCTTGGCAAAAAAATATCAGACCAAAATAGCACTGCTGGGCACACATCTGTGGTGGGTTGACCGTGGCTGGATGACAAGTGCCCACTAAAGCTGCTCTATTACTGCCCTCCTCAGCTGGGCAGGGGAGAGAGAATTTAATGAAATATAATGAAAGACCCATGAGAATATAATGAAAGCCATGGGTCAAGAGAAGAACAGGGAGAGATCATTCACCAACCACTGCCATGGGCAAAAAAGACTTGACTTGGGGAAATCAGTTTATAATTTATTGAGTTGTGGAAACAAGACATTTTCAGACGGTCACTTTGTAACTTATACTCTAGCTATTGGGTTTACATGAACGTCAGAAGTGAGAAGTGATGGATGTAGGAATTGTCCTTCACAAGCATAACAAAGAACTTTCACTTTATTAATGTGTATCTATTTAACATTTTAAGTAGGTAACAGGGAAAATGTATTTTATAATCGCTCTTATATCTGGTTTGAGCCCTCCTCAAATTTAGGATTGTCCTAAAGAGTATTTTCCCTTCACTTTAAAACTTAAAGTAGTAGAAGTATTTAAGGCTCACTATACTCTAGCTTTATTTCAAAACTTACATGGAATTTATAGGTAGATGTCATTCTGTCAGAGAAAATGTAAATTTATGCAGAAAGATTTTTGTAGGAACCCTCTTTTTCTCAAAATACTGAGAACTAATACCCTGTTTTCTACTGCTTTGGCTGACTCTTCCCTCTGTGCTTCCTTATTGTGTCACCCTCCCCCTGCCTGCCCCCTGGTTTTTGAACAGAAGTGGTGGCTCATCTGTTAATCCTGCTGAAGGCTGATGAAAAGACTTTTCTGTTACAAAGTTCATCCTGGAGAAGAGAAGGCTGCATGGAGACCTCATAGCAGCCTTCCAGAATCTGAAGGGGGCCTATAGGGATACTGGGGAGGGACTCTTCATTAGGCACTGTAGTGATAGGACAAGGGGTAATGGGTTCAAACTTGAACAGGGGAAGTTTAGATTGGATATGAGGAAGAAATTC